>VZTO01007567.1:8317-99293 GCA_013400615.1 Syrrhaptes paradoxus | reverse complement strand
AGGGGCACCTGCGGCGGCGGTGGGCGCGGGAGGCGGCGCCGCGCGGCTGGGGCGTCCGCAGGCAGCGCTGACAGGGCAGGCTCGGCCCCGCCGCCGCACAGGCCTCCGCCGCCGCTCGGCTTCNATTCAGAGCCCCTACCCTCACTAAACGGCCTAAGCACTCTATTTTACACTGTATTTCTAACGGCTTGCTTGAAAGTAGGTTGTGCGACTGTCCCTTATGTTTAGATCTTTTTCAAGTACAATCCCTTTTTAATGAGCTGTGTGTATTTTTATAGCATCTTTTAGGAGCCTTTGAAGTTGGGTCATTAAATATATATTTTTAATAACCTCTGTCTCTTAAAAGGACAGTGTGAAATGTAAGTACTGGAAATCAAATAGCGATTCCCCTGCCTTCTGAATTAAATTATTTCATTGCAAATTTATGTGAAGTTCAGACACTTTTTTTTCCCCTTCTTGTAATTTCATTGCTTTTTTTTTGTTTTGAGCTGACAGATGATTCTGATGTTGCACTTAGAAATTCCTTCTTGTTTTAAATTTTTATAGTCTCTCCCCTAGAATATATTTATTTCTCTAAGTTTGTAACGTCGCAGATGTTCAATGTGGGGAGGGGAAAGGACCTGCTGTGTAGCACAGGCCCTAAAAATGGATCCATTCAAGAGATTTAAACTGTAACCATGAGATTCTTCTCTGGGTAATCAGCGGGACTATCCTTCCTCTATATGTAGATCCATAAGCTCTTGTGAACCAGGAGGTTATACGGACAGGAGCAAAGCGCACACGCAGGGCACAGGAGAAGTAGTAAATTGGGAGCAAGATTTACCATCACTTTGGGGGGTCAATGGTGACATTTACCAGAAATTGTGCGCGTGGGGAGTCCTTGGCTCTGCTGCAGCTGTCTGTTGGACAGTTCCCCAGGGATTACTGGTAACTTTGCAGAACTAAATGAAACCTTCGGAAGCGTTTGTGAACACAGAGATGTTGGATCTGACTGCACCGAAGTTTAAAATGTGGCTGATGCTCCACAGAAACAAGCGGTTCTTTGAAACGGAACCAGAAACGTCACTATTAGACCTCCAGTAGGACCCAAATTAGAAATTTGTTCCTTAGTTTAGCTGTAAATAAGGCCCATAGTTATGTTGTCTTAATTCTTAGCACTCAGGGTTTAGTTTGTTTGTTTCCAGACCTTGGGGAGTGTGTGTTTCTCCTCAGAAACAAACCGCTGCTCCCTTGAGGGGGGATGTTTCTTCTCCTCTGAAACAAACCGCTGTGCTCGGGGATCTTGAAAAAGTGAGGCTGCGGGAAAGAAAGGAAGGAATGCCGCCGTTATTTGCCTCCTCCCCGGGCAGCCTGGCCGGTGGTAGCCCCGGTGGCTGCAGGCAGCGGCTGCCGTTCCTCTGTCAGGCCCGCGGCCGGGCTCCGTGAGGCGATGGCAGGGAGCAGCGATACCCAGCAGCGCCCCGCGCGGCGGCGGTAGAGAGCGCGTCGCAGCCAATAGTGGCGCGGCGTTAGCGGGCGCGTCGCAGCCAATGGAAGCTCAGCGGTGGCGCGTCGCAGCCAATGGGACGTNCCCCTTCCCCTTTTCCCCTCCCCCGCGGCGCCTCACAGCGCCGGTTCCGCACCGAGAGAGGCGCCCGGCGTCAGCGGACCTCCATGTACGACAATTTGTACCTGCATGGATTTGAAGACTCGGAGGCGGTGAGTGCCTCGGGGTCCCAAGGGGGCGGGGAGAGCTGCAAACACCCCCCTCCCCAGATTCCCCCCCCCCGGTTTTGTTACTGAGGGTGGCGTGTGGCGGTCGAAATGCTCCCGCGTTACATAATTGGGGGGGGGGGCAGTATTTTGGGGTCCCGGCAGAGCTTGGCCGCGGTCACCCGCCCTTGCGCAGCTGCGGGCAGGCGGCTCCCGGTGCGTTCATTAGGGCGAGCTGCTAATTACCCCGCCCGGGGTGCGCGTTTGCCGAAGGCAGCAGCAGAAGTTGCCGGGCTGCCGTCGGTACCGCGCGGATCCCGGCCTCTGGGGTGGGCTAACGAAGCGGCGGGGCAGGAGGCACTGTGGGGGTGACAGTGCCCGAAAGAAGCCGGGACAAGGTGGCTGGGAAAGGATCTCCCCACCGCCTGCCCCCAGTTTGCACCAGCCTTGCTGGGAAGCGGGTGGCGTCCCTCCCAAAATGGTTCTGGAGGCTCCCGTTAGCCGTGATCGGAGCTTGTCGCCCAGAATCTGAGCCCGCGGTGGCCCAGAGGCGGCTCTGTCCGGCGGTGGCCCCCAGGAGCCCGGTGGGGCTGGAGGGCTCCGGGCGGGGGGAGCGGCTGGGGCTGCCGCGGCGGTGGGCACGCTGTGCCATGTTAAACAGGGATCTGTTACATAAGGTGGTGTGGCCAGCTCGTACAACACACAGATGAGGACATAAACCAGGCTGTACGTCAGTGCAGACGTATGTCTCGCATGATGTGGTATCCCCAGGAGGATGGGCAGGATCCTGTGTCGCTTCGGATGAGGCTTTTTTCCTCGCCTGACAGTGAGGTGGTGGTGGTTGGGAAGTGTACGCTGTTTACGCCTTGCCTCACCTACCAGCAACTTGTTTTAGCATCGATTGATTTCAGAGGGAGGGGAACCACAGCTGTGCAGAATTGGAATTGAATAATGCAGTACACGGTGTTGAGAGGAAATCCCGTGTGTTTGAATTCTTCAAAACTACGTGTTTGGGTTCTTTCAAAACTGGGCTTCTTTGGGTCCATTTAGAAATGACTGCCTTTTTAGGATGTGTGTGTTCGTTTGTGTTTGGTGTTTTCTCTCACTGCTGCTTACAAGCTGCCATGCCAAGTGCATATGAGTGTGTTGGTTCCTTCACGGTTGTGTTTTAGGATCCAACTGGATGTTTCTGTAAACCAGGCATTCGTAAGGCAAAGCGTGAATTCTTGGGAACTGTTCTGAACCCTGAATCTGCCTTGTGCTGGTATAATGTCTTTCAGCAAAGTATAAATATGCTCTTAAGAAGACAAAAGTGTAGTAGCATGGCTAAGAAGGCTAACTTACTTGGTAGTGATTGCTGTAGAAGTGGTGTTTTATCTATAAAAGCTAGATTTTAAAGTTCAGTAGAGAACACAGATGTCTAGTGGGATTTGAGGGTGCTTCTGAGATGCTCAACTCCATGTATTTCAGTAAAGCCCCACTGATTTCTCTCAAGCACGTTATTTGGGAAAAGCAGTTCAGGCAGCAAAAGACCAGAGACTTACCTGTTACACAAACATCTGTGCTAGGATTTGTACTCTGAGAATCGTGTTAGTAACAGGCGAGAGGAACTGAGTCGTTAGCTGTCCAATTTGAAGGACTGGGATGAAGAAGTAATTTCCAGGTTCCTTAATACTCTCTTAACTAGTTCATGAGACTGCTGTCGACAGCTTTTGTAATTTTACAGCCTCTCAGTACTTGAGAATGTTTTTGATAGGCTTCACTTCTGGTAGTATGTGAGAATTTCAGCTTTCATTAACAATTCCTCCCCTTCCCCCCCAAACCACCAAACCCTAAAAGCAGTCTGGGTCTCACAGTCGTATGGAAAAACTAGAGGCTTTAAACCCCAAGGGCTCAGACACAAAGTAGATAAAATTCCCCAAGTGTTTGTTTGCTTTATGCTCCTGAACCACTTGCTTAAACTGTTATACCTTGTTATTATTTTGGATTCTGACTCATGAACTGAGAATGCCTGCTGAGACAATATTCTGGCAAACAGGTAGCGTGATGGGTCATATGAGTGTTACTTTCAAGCCAAAGTGAGACAACGTAATAGAATTAATATAGTGAAAAACACATCAAGGGTGGAGTACTGGTTCCCTGCAGTTAAGGTAAAAGAACTGCGAGCGTGCAAAGATTAAAGAAAAGGCTGTGTTGTTCTGGGTGTTAGGACCTGGAAGGCTTAACCCAGATGTGCAGCTGGGGAACTGCAGGAACTTGGAGCTTGTATACTCCGTGTGCTCTTTCCTTCCCTGAAGCACAGGGAGATGTGATCGAGGACTTGTGCTGCTTGCAATGCTTCTTGCATAAAATAACCCATGTCAAGATGAGTCATTCTAGTACAGAAACATCTTCCTAAAGCAGACATTTGCCCTTGTAAAATCCATACAGCAGTTTTCTGTAGTAATGGCAAGAAATAAGATAACAAATCACTGCGTTTTTTTTCCCCAGTTTTCATTATTTTGCCCATGGACCCCATTCACTCCTCATTTTCCTCTGAAGGAGGTCCTGGTGCATGTCTGCCGTGACCTGGTGGGCTGTTCGCTCGGAAGGTCTGTTGCAACCTCTGGCTTGGAAGCTGCTCTGGAGTAAACCTAACCTGTGTGGCTGTGAGCGTGCTTTGGGCACTTTCCCAGGCAGGACTTCTGCGAAGATGCTGTAGGAGCTAAAGCTGCACCTAGCTCTCATGGTAGGGCCAAACCAAAAATCCACTCACGCTCCTGAGTTTTGTCCCTGCAACACAGAGAGACTGGCTACTGGGGTGGCTTTATCGTGGTGAGTCTGCTCTTCATCGATGAGAGCAGCAGTTGTGATCAAGGGTTAACCTTTGTTGGTCTTCACTGGACTGAAATAAATGTGTGCGGCTGAGTGCCTCTGAACTGCTTCAAGCTAACTGAGTGGTGTTACAGCTGGAAATCAGCGGAACGGCACACTGACTTCAAATAGCCACGATGGAGTCTCTTTCAGTAATAAAACCGTGCCCATTGTAAGTCCAGTGTGTATGTATCAAATTTTAATTTGCGTTGCAGGAAAAAGCGAGTGATCAGTGTATGGCACTTTCACAGAGTGAACATTCTCACCTGTGGAAATATACTATAAAATCCCAGCAGTGAAAGATAGGGAAGCGGAGGGATGTACTGAATCCATACCTAGTCTCTTTGGGTAGATAATAGATTAACTGATCAGAGAACACTCTAGGAGAAGTGTGCAGGTGAAAATTTCCTGTTAAAACCAGGAACAAACATGACATTTTTTAGCACTGAGCAGATATATAGATGATCTTTGTAACTGAAGCTGTTACTACAGTGTGTGTGTATGTGTGCATATATAAAATATATGCAAAATTGCATGTTTTAATTTATGTATATATAAAGAAATGGGTTGAGTGTGTGTGTGGTATTACAATCCGTTACCAGCTGTGATGATTAATGTAATGTAGATGATGCACTAGCTAGTGTGAGGCTTTTTGGAGGAGGGACATTATACTGTTGAAGCTGGAAAAAACTACCAATGATTGTAGACAAAATTAATTGCCACGTTGAAGAGGTGCAGACAGAGGGAAGCAAACAGCTTTTGCAGATGCAAGTGCCCTTGTAATGAACATAGGAGGTGCAGGTAATGGGAGGTGCATGACCATGGAGAGAAGCATCTTCCTGATGCTTGTTGCCCTGCCCTGTGGTTTTGGGAGCTGGTGAGGGTTGTTTCAGTGCTTTGGGTAGTTCTGAACAGGGTTACCCTGTTGGGAAAGGAAGCTTGTTTGCCTCGTGGGAAAGTATGCCTTACATTCTTGGTAACACGAGAACAGGATGTAAAAACTCATTAGCACAAGGGGCTTAAGACAAGGCGGTCCACTGGGTAAGAAAATAATACTGTTTTACCTTCACACTTGTGAACTAATAGGTGTGTGCCTGTTTTTATCAGGGAAAGATCTGAATGCTGCTTGATAATGTCAGTCCAGAATTTCCCCGTGCTCTTTGGTTGCAGTAAAGACTCCATTTCTTTCAGAAACAAACTTCAATGAAACCTTCCCATAACAAACTGTAAAATTACATTTTGCATTAAAACAGCATTTCATTGAAAAATTCTCTCCAGGAATTAGCAGCAAGTACCCTGTAATGCAGAGTCCTTCGCAGCCCCAGCAAAGGATCTGGAATGACACCACCTGCAAATAAGCAAAACTACGAGCCTGGTCCCTTTTAGATGGTTTGTTTTTATTTATACCTCCAAAGCCACACCTGAGCGTGTGAAATGGCTTTCCTCACTTCTCCCAAGGTGTGAGTTTAACGCTTGTCAGCATGTGAGGGGCTTTATCTGGTGTACTTGAGGCAGTTACGGGGGCTGTGGGAAATAGCTGCTGTTGGACATGAGCTCAGAAGTTCAGCTGGGGTGTGCGTGAGGCTAAAGAGCAGAGAGCAAGGGGTGGTCTGGCATGGGATTAGCAAAGTCCTGGGGTTGGGAGCTGGCTTGGGCGAGCAGCCCTTGTTGCATGGCTGTGGCGGTGGAAGCGAGGGTGCTGCACAGTGTCACCGCTCAGCTGGGGCTGGTGACAGCCTGCAGCGCTTGCTCCGCGTGCCTTTCTGCTTAATAATGCCTGTGTTCCCCATTCAGGTCATCTTCTTCCTCCTTGTGCCATTTGAGATGACATTTAATTTCTGCCTCCGTCTTCTGCCTGTCTGTTTGGTAGGGAAGTTTGTGTTTAAATATCAGTTGGGTTTCTGCGTGGTACCTCTCTGATCTCTGAAGGAGGAGGAAAGCTGCTCTTTTCTTGCCCCATACGTCTCTGTTGTAGTAGGTCTTGCTGTTACCTGTTTTTACCTATTTTTCTCCAGCATAGTCTCCTCCTGAGCTGCGTATCCACCTTCTTTTCTTGAGTTCTCTGAGCTGTTTGGCCTGCGTCTAACCCTGCTCTGGTTTCCCTCAGGCTCTTCCCATCCCCGCTTCCACAGCCTGCCTCCTGCTGCCAGTGCTAGAGGGGCTCTCCGTACAGCAGAGAAGAACAGAGATTTTTCCTTTACTGGTTTGTATGCCAGGATGGTGTGATTCAATCACAGGTACTAGGCAAGTTCAAACTCTATCACCAGGAATTAGGTAAACACTTTTGGTGGGATTCATGCCCAGATCCTCAAAAACGTGATCAGCATAACATGATGGCATCACGTGTGTGCTATGGGAGCCAGAAGGGAGCTGCTGTGATGCAGAGCAATAGTGCTGGGCGTTCATTCCCCTGTGCAAAAGTTTGGTGTAAAAAACATGCTGATCTGTAGGTTTTGTCTCCAGTTCTTGCATATAATTCTTGAGGGCGCATTGCTGAAAGTTTTTAGGAAGGAGGTGATGGGAGTAGTAGGAAAACACATTCCATTCAAGCGATCAGTGTCTGGACCCCATTCACTCTGTACTCCACTCCCCTTCTCCTCTTCGGATGTTACTCCTCACACCAGTCATTCCTTCTGTCTTTAGTGTACCCTTTTTCTCATGGCAGCTGAGACAAGACGATCTCTGGATGCTGCTCAGGTAGAAAAACGTGATTATAGAAACCCAAACCTCGGCTGGGAAGTTCATGTTCAAATATTAATTGGATTTCTGTAGGAAAAGAAGGAAAGGTGGTCTTTGCTTGCTCTATACATGTTCTCAGTTGTGGTAGATTGAGAATAAGAAATAAACAAGATATGCATTTAGAAACGTTCTTCTTGCTGTCTCCTTGGTGATTATACTACAAAACTTCCAGTCAGTGGAATTGTAAAGACTTGTTGCATTCTATTTCCTTGTCAACTGTTCTGCTGCACCGCTTGCGGTAAGCGTGGATCCATGCAGCAGCTGCAGCCCCAAACATCAGTCCATTGGTGTTTACACAGCAAAGCGATTTGACATGGCAGCTGGTGGATTGGGGTTTTCACCCCGCTCAAAGGAGAGGTGCCGGATGGGCTGTCCTGGGAAGGGGTGATGCCCGCAGAGAACCTGCACTGAGGCTGCTGCAGTCATAGGCAGTCACTTGTACTCTCTGAAATTAATTCTGTGTGCCTGCAGAGTTTGGCATCGCTTTCTGCTATCCCACAGCCGGTTACTGCAGTGAGTTTTGTAATGCCCGATTCATTTTACAGAACATCTTTGTGCAACGGGCGGCTGAGACCAAGCAGAAGGGTTCATGCAGCTGTCAAATACAACCTGGGACTTTCAGTGGGGTTAGAAGGGTTTTGGGGGTTACTGGGTGCATCATTTCCACAGGTCCCTTCTCAAATTTTCAAGCTGAAGATGGGAAGTTGATAGTCTAGACCTGATTGTCATTTTATATGGCTTGATGGATTTTGCAGGCAGGGATGAAGGCTGCTAGTGAGAGTCAATGCATTTTTCTTTTTTCCAGCACATTTGCCAGCAGGATTCTCTGGTGGTGGAAAGCCTGGTGATACACACCCGCTTCACAGCGCACAGAAGAGTTTCCATACTTGCAAAATCTTTGTTTGGTTTATAGATAACTAATTATAGGATAAGACTGGCCAGGGAACATACTGAGAACCCAGCCGTACAGACCAGCAGTGAGATGTTCAGCTTTCCTTGTGGTTGGTGACACGAACGGAAGTGAGATGAGGACTGCTCAAGTTGTCCTTCTTTGGGAGGACTGCTTTCATAGACCGGTGGGTGGCTGGTCTCGTAAGACTCTCCATCAGGAGAAGGCAATTTCATTTCCTTTCTGTTACTCCTCAGAGAGACCCCGGGTGTGTGTGTGAATGGAGAGAACAGTGTTTGCTGTGCCCCTCGTTTGTCAGTGACACTCGGCTTCTCTTCAAGCATCGCTGTTCTTTGTTTCTCCATTTGAATTAGTTAAGTTTTCTAATGCTTAATCTAAAAAGGATGAGTAATGTCAAGACCTAGTCATTCCAGGATTGTTTCCCTAACTGCTACCAGTTACCTCCTTGCTGTTTGTTTATGCAGGATTTTTAGTTTCAAGCATGCACTAAAGTCTGTTTTGAGTGGGAACGTATTTGATAATTTCTGATAAAAAGAGAAAATCCTCCGCACGTTGTCTGCTGAATTCTCAGTGAGATTTGGCTTTTACACGGTCAAAGCGTTTGTGTGTTTTTGACAGTTTCAAAAGTGTTTTCATTTCCATTAGTTCTTAATAGATTGCCTTGACTAATGAATCATCAGCTGCCTGGCATTTTGTATAAAGGGCTGCGTGACAGCAGTTGGAAAGTTAGCTTGTTTTCTGTTTTGGTGGTTGGTTTGGGTGTTTTTGCTTAGGATTTTCTTACTCAAATTTCCAGAGTCCCAGTACCACTACAACATGAGCTATTCTTACCATGTCTAATGTTTTGTGCTCACATGAAAATGGTTTTCTCTCTGACTCATATCTTCTGTTCCTTAAACGTAATGTTGTGATTTGATAGTAGTCAAATAAAACCTTCAGTAAGAATCATAAATAATTTTTGTAAATTACTGCCTGCTATTTCCATAAAGGTACTGTGTTTTTCAGCAAAAATACATTAAAATGCACAAAAAAAAAAGAGCTTCAAGTCATCTAAACAAAAGAAATGTAATGAGGAATAGCTGACAGTGTGTGTTTTTCAATTTCAGCTGCAAGTGAGAGCTCACCTGGTTGGGATAGTGTTTGTTCATATGAAGGACTAAGGTGTGTAATTAACTATGGATTTACTCCTGCTCTTGGATTCCTTCTGGTGAACTCTTGACCGACAGGGGCTTCTCTCAAATGTGCTGATCCAGATTGCTTTAAAAATTCCCCAGTGCTTAGGAAAACGCTGCGGCTAGGAAGTGTAAGTGGCTCTCCGTGGGCTCAAGGGCATCGGGGGGAGGAATGTGGCTCTTGGTGTGAAGGGAACACATCACAGGAATAATGAATGACAAGGGGAGAAGCTTAGCCTAGGATTTGTTGATGTCATGCCTTGCTTCCCTATCTCCCTAGAACATGTTCTGCTTGGGAGATACGGAGCTGTTAGATGTTTTTCCGTTGAGTATGCATTTACAGAGATGATACAGCCTGCTTTTAAAAATCAGCAACTTGCACAAATGCAGATTACAAACAGGACAAGCCTGGCAACTGTTCATGGTCATTTGGAATGCAGTAATTAATTTCAAAAGGCTGAATGTTGAGTTCTGTAGGGTTCGCAGGTGGTATGAATGGCCGCAAACTTTAGTCAGACCCTGGCTTGTATTTTTCCGCCGTGCTTTGTTGCTGATTTTCATGCCAACGGTGAACGGTTTCCAGTTCTTGTGTCTCATTTTGCCGTGTCCTTCCTTCTCTCCATGCATGGAGCACAGTGGGGAGGTTCTCAGGCTGTTAATGGGCACGGATTTTGTCCAGGTAGTTTCCGTCTTTCAGAAGATATCTTTCACCGTTTGTTTCATAAACCAAAGAAAAGAAGGATTGGACTGGTGCTCCCTTGCCCCATTGAAGCTTACTGGCTGATGTGCTGGAGCACTGGTGTGTGCCCATCAGCAGGGATTTCTCCTCTGGAAAAAAGACACAAGAGAATAGCTCTTAAAAAATGAGAGGAGTCGTGGCCGGCTGGGTGGGTTAGAGGGGAGTGCCCACAGGCAGAGGTAGGTAGTTGAGCGTGTGCTGAATAACTGCCGGGCCTCCTCTTCCTCGCTCCTGCTGTCTTTCGTTATCTTCCTTTCCTCTAAGGCTCTGCCTTTCCCTGACTTGGCTTGGTTCCTGTGTACTCACTTTGAACAGATTTGTGTCGATATATACACACATATGTGCATATACATACATACATATATATATAGGGAGTTGAGCTCAGGAGGTCTCTTCCAACCTCAGCTATTCTGTTACTCCGTGAAAGCTGAAGGAGGACTTCCAGAGCAGAAAGGGAGACAAGAATGAGCAGTGAATTCTGTCTAACTGCAAGTTCTGGTGACTTGTGCCCGCCTATCTATCTTTGTCTACCCCACGGTGCTGGTCAGGTAAACTTGATTTTTGGTTTGAAGGATTCCCTGCATGTCCAGAGTGTGCCAAGCTCTTCCACCCAGCACAGAGAGCCGGAGGAAGCCAGTGGCGCCTGATTTTGTGCGTGCACAGCACAGGATGTAACACTGCATTTTCTGTTTCACTCCAAAGCTAGCCTTGTCAGAGGGGGTTTAAAGTGTTTTGAGGAAAGGGCTCAGAAGGAGCAATGGTGGGCGATGGAGTCTACTTTGCTGCTCAGGGCTGGCATGGAAAAGCAAGAAAACGCTGGCCAAGGGGGGCAAGTGGCTGCTCCTCTGTTTTTTGTTTTGTTTTTTTCCTAAACAGTCAGGTAGTACAAAGGCTATACAAGTCCCAGAGATGGAGCTGTTTGGTTGTGCTGTTTGACCAGCACGGGGAATGCAGCCTGGCAGTGATTTGATTTATTACAGCAGCATGGAAGAAATCATGAGGAAAAAATACTCCCTATCATCTTGCTGAGTACTGAAGTAGTGAAGCGTGTGTTTGAATGAGCTGCTAACACTTCATATAAAACTTCACAAGCCTTTCTGTTTTGAGAGAATTCTGCTTATACCAAATTTATTTTCTCTGTGAGTCCTCTATTGTTTTTTTTTCCGTGCTGGGATATTTCCCTGCAAGTCGACTCTCTCACTGCTCAGCTCACTTGTGCTTTCTGCTTCCTCCCATGGGCTGTTTGTCCTTGGCATGGTGGCATCGCATAATGTATCATGAAAGTCATGTTTTCTTTAAAAATGTGGTGCTGTAGATGCTGCACTAGCTGTTCTTGGTGTGTCTGATGCTGGAAGATTTTTTTTTTTTAATAGTCGTGTCCGCTATGGCCATAAACGAGCCTTCTGCACCTCTCGCCCCCATGGGACGGGCTACAAGGTGAGGTGGCCAAGGCATCCTCCCCGCTTCTCCTTCCTGCTCACGGAGCCAGGTACAACCTGAAAACCTGGCCTGTTAGTTCAAACTAAACTTTTTCAGAACCTTTCATCCTCTAGTCTCATTATTAGAACCCTGTGAATAAAATACTGTTTCTGATGGTTGCCCCCCTATTCTGCTTCTTTACAAACTTTGCCTTCCCAGGTGGGATTTCTTCACGATATTAAGCTACACTCCTTCTGTGATTGGTGTATCCCCTGAAGAATGTCTCTTTTTCCTGGGAAAATTATATATTCTGACCGATCATCAGTTAATCTCTGCTAAGATATATAAGTCATGAGATCCCATCAGAAAATTTTATTTTCCAGAACAATTAGTTGTGATCTCATCAGGTTCTGACAGAACAAGCCTCAGCATCATTCTTGGGTGGAAAAATTTCAATTATGACCAATGCAGAGAAAACCGTGCAGAGGAAAAAAAAATCCAGTGGCAGCTAGCCCTGCCTTTGTCAGCAAAGGCTGCTTCTGCGTGAGACCCAGCACCAGCTCCTGGCACCGAGGTCTCTGTCCTACATGGTATGGTGAAAGCTCCAGAATGGACCTGCCACGCTGCCGGAATGACAGATACCACAGCAATACGTCTCCAAGTGACACCGAGCTGGGAAGAGAAGTACTGGTGATTCAGCAGGCTGTGACGGTACTCATCCTGCCTCCGCCGAGGCATCCTCGCTGTGACTCAGGCTAGATTCGTGAAAGGTTTGTCTGGTGTGGGAACGCAGCTCAGCCACCAGCGTGAGCATAATCATCGGCATCGAGTGTGACCGCACCTAGAAGAAATTCTCCGGCTTCCAGCTCCCTCCTGGTGAACGTCCTCCCCGCTGGTGAGCAGGAAAAGGTCCGCATCTGCGGCTGCTGCTGACCATGACTCCCCTTACCTGTCTGAGGTGCCAGCTGCTCTGTCGAGTCTGGTGCTGGGACTGAAGTGTGGAGGGTCAGACCCTCCCCTGTGGTGTTCCAGTTCTCAGCAGAGATACCTGCTGGCATTTTACGTGTGTACCTACCGGAGGATCTGGGCTGATGGCAGTCTCACTTCTTGCTCTTTAAGCCAAGTTACCTTACTGATACGCAGCTGTAATAAAGCGCGCTTACTGAAGTGTCACTTTAAAAAATGGGGAAAATTATTTTTAAGTACATTTGTTTTCAAAGCTAGTGACAGGGCATGAGGAGTGGCTTTATCCCTGGTGTAGTGCTTATCCGAGTTCAAATGTTCTCCAGGTGTGTTTGCACGCCTTGAAACAGGAATATTGGAACTTGGCACTTTTTATTGATCTTGTATTTGAAAATTAACAGGATATTGACAGATGGAAAACCAGATAAATGAATTATATTTTGCCTCCCTACATTTTTACAGGCTAGTTTCAGTTGTCTGTTATTTTTTCCTGACTGTCCTGAGGAGCAGGAAGTGTTTTAGTACATGGCTGAGTAGCTATTGTGTTCCACCCTGGAGTGGACACCTATTTCAGGAACGTCTTGAGTAATCTTTCCCTGTAATCGGTGAGGTCTGCTGTATGTAAACGTACTGTATGAGTGGGTATCAGAGAGAAGAGTCACAGACTGCAGTATTTCCTCATATACATTTAAAATTCATAGAGTGCTTGTAGATACATGGACGTTGTTTTGCTGAATGGAATTAAGACGTTGACTTAGGCTTTGAACCTTGCCACAGATTGTCATTTCTCGTGCTGATGCTGCCACTAGTTGTAACTGTGCTGAAGATGTTTTATCTGTTAAAATATTTAAGAACCTTGTTAATTTTTTTGGCTGCGCTACTCTTTTCTGAATGTATCACACACAAATGTTTCCTTTGTGTTGGCTTAGAACCAAATTTGCACCTCTCAATTTGGGAATGGAACCAGTCCATCTATAAACAGGAGGTGTCCCATCCTGCCCTCCTGGCTCGTTCAGTTACCGTGTACACTTAGGTTGTGCAGGAATTAGTACATGGGGTTTTGAGTGACGTCCCCCCCGCCCTTGAGAAAGCAATTCCCCTGTAACTTTGCTCTCTCTCTGTCCAAACACATCCTTGATATATTTGGTTATTCTTGTTCTTTCTGAGCCACTCCTTTTCCAGTATTGCTTTCTGAGGGAGGGAAGTTGTGGCTGGTGCTGTATACACTCTGCAGATGAAACTGCCCCAGCGTGGCAGAAGTGTTCCATTGACACCTTTGAATTCACACATATTCCGGTGTGTCTCTTGTGTGAACCACTGTGCTTCATCACAGAGGTGTTATGCCTCCCTGTGACTGCACTATGTGTGTTTAGAAGATAAAAAACCCAAGAGTTTGCATCCTACTGAAAGAAATGCTTGCGGGGTGAAGGCTTTGCTGAATATATTGTAACCAGTCAGGAGGTCCAGCAAAACATCATACATCAAATATTTCCTTGTGTGTACAGCCACAGGTTCAAATCAGGTTGGTTCTTTGGCCGCTGGTTTTATACATTTTAAGACCATAACGTCCTGGGTCTTTGACTACATCAGGCCAAGGGTGTCCCTGGTGTTGACCAAGTTTATAGTCGTGCTGTCGAAGGGATGATTGCAGCAGTGGTTTTAATATGAACTATGCTTGGTACTAAAGTCTGTTTTGAAGATGCCTGGCTGTAACACACAAACATCATACTGCTGTACACTGTTTGGTGTCTGCAGGAGGAAGCTTGTTTGCAAGATTTTTTATCACCTGCATGCAGAGAACTGCTGAGCGGGAAAATACATTCAAAGGAACGTAACTTTGCTTAGGTATTTTGTGTTTTCCTTAAAAGATAGGTGAGATCCGTTTGGCATCAGAACTGAATATTTTACATTCCCCAACAAAAAAAAATATTAATAAAGCTAGGCTGCATTTCTTCTAGATGGTCTAATCTCTTACAGAGAAAGAAATCCTGGTCTGTAGCCTCAGAGTAACAATAACAACGGTGTAAATAAATAACGCTGCAGTGTTGTTCTGCTGAAAACTGATCTGTGGAGAGGTATGTCTGAACTCACTACAGCCTGCTTTTCAGGATGATTATGCTCAATGTTTCCAAACCTACCTGGACTAATCAGAAATTACATATGCCCATTAACTCTGAAATTTGGGACCAGAACTGAACTGAGAGATAAAACCAAACTAAGAGCCTAGGTTTCAGTGGAGCTAGACTAATGTATTTTGGGGAAGCGCAGCCCAAAAGCCCTGGTTCCTGCTTATTTCTTCCAGCCATTAAATAATGCCTCGCTTTGGTTGTATTGCTTCTTAACCAAACTGCAATTGCTGCATTGCTTATGAAAAAAAAAAGAAAAAAAAATCTGCTTCCCAGCAGCTGGAAGATTAGCCAGCTTTCTCCCACCAAACTATTTCAGGAAGGAAATCAGCAAAGTGGTTTCCCAAGGGGCTGATTGCCTGACTGGGTACATGCTGCAGTCTCCAGAGATCCTAGAGACATTTGTGATTTTTTTTTTTTCTTTCTTCTTTCATTTATTTTGCAACTTTTCTCCTACAGCAAGTCCCTCTGTGTTGCAACAGTGCTGCTGACACAGAGCCTGGCTGCAGGAGGTTCTGCTGGAGGGGAGCTGCAGCTGCCAGCAGGAAGGAGCCAGATCCTGCTCTTTTCTGGTTTTCTCTCTTTCAGCAGCTGCTCTTACATTCCTACTGTCGGATCGGAGGGAGCTGGCCAAGCTGCAGGAGCAGCACCCTGGCTGGGGGATGATGGGGTGAGGGAGGAAGGGGAGTCACTCTTATCAAAGGCTCAGCACTTTTTTTCCCCCCTCTCACTTATTTGGTACCTCTCGCTAATTTGGTGATTTATTGGTATTTCAGTAGCTCGCACAGCTCTTTTACAACTTTGAGACCAACGTAAGAGCTGAAATACAGAGAGAGACAGAACTGCGTTAGGGCAGCAGGACTGCAACTTAAGAGCGATACAGACACAAATGTCAGGAAGAAACAGCTTGAATCCTGGCTGTGCCTGCGATGACAGCGTGCTCTCTGCGGTTCCCTGCCGGTAGCGTGCCCTGACAACACATACTGTGCACTGGGAACTTAATTGGATCTTGCAACTCCCAGGCCCTGTTTCTGGAGCGGAGGTAAATGCAATGTGCCTCCGAGGAGAGGGGAGAGTCTGGGATTTTGCAGATGATGCTGTGCTGGCTTGTCCCTTCGGTGGGGAGGACTGGCCGTGCTCCCCGGGGGACTCATCCGTTCTGCGGCTGTGCAGGTTGGAAGAGGTTGCTGGAGCGTGGTGTGAGGCTTCTTCGTCCCCCTGCGCTCCTCCTCCACGCTGTTTGCTGTCTCTGCAGCCTTCCACCTGCTGCCAAGCCGGGAAGAGAACTGCTGGGCGCAGGAGGAAGCGCTGGTTTAACAACACAGTACAGCGACGCTGTGCCCTCCGCATGGAGCTAATGGCACACAAGAGGATTTACAAAACGGACTGGGGGAGAGCTCCTTAGTAATTGAATTCTCCTGCAGGTTTTGTGCTGCGGAAAGTAAAATGTACACAGCAGCCACTGCGGCTGAACACAGACCTGGTCGCCGGGGAGTGTTCAACCCTCTGGCTTCCAGGGAGCGAGCTCCTGGTATGGGAGACTCTGCACATGCACGTAGAGGATGAAATACAAAAAATACAAAACATTTAGTGTTAAAATGCGCTAAAGAAAATGTGAGTTTAATACCAGCCTTCCCTTCCTACCGGCAGCACAGAGCGCTTGGACTTGCCGTGAATTATTCTGGAGCGTGGAGATGGCATGGTGATCTGCCTCCTGCCACAAATGCGTTAGTACTGACATAAGCTGTGCCTGAGTGTCTGTCCAGCCCCAGATCTCCTCTGGTATAGGAGGTAAATATGGGTGGTGTTTATGTAAATGTTTAGATCAACATCATGTTATCATAACATCAAAATATTGTATTGCAACGGCTGCAGTGTAAGTTGAGGGCTTGTCTGTCCAGCATGAGCAGTTTGTCTACCCAAGAATTGAGCCCTGGGGATTTCCCTTTGGTTAGCCCAGGGCAGAAAGGGAACTTGGGAAGTTCCTGAAGTTCAGTTGACTGGCTTTTGGTTTACATCCTTCCCCTCGTCCTTCTCTTTCCTTGGAAATGCAAGGAATGGTTTTGCATCTGATTTCAGGGAGATGCTCGCCTACCCAGTGGGAACTGACTCAGAGTCATGTCAATATAAAAGCGGTTGTGAGGAAGCAACCACCTTCCGTCTTTTGGACTTCAGTTCCTTACCTGTGATTTTCATATTCTGGTTGCTGATCTTCAAACACTTTTTTCCTCCAGGATATATTTTTTTTGCCTTTGACCAGGCTTTGACTTCACTCCAGTGTGATGCCCGTTCCCTGCCTTTTTGGTTCCATTTCAGTGCGGGTTTATAGGGCACTAGCAGAGCCCTTGACAGCACTGGTGGTTTTTTGAACAGACGTACCTCTTCTAGAATATCCCAAAATAATGACAAAAGCTTTAGACCAAAATAAGGGGTTTAAATCTTGTCAAGCTTTTGACAAATTCCACTCTTGACAAGGATTTTTTTCTTCCTTTCAGCAAAGAACAATATCCAGGTGCTTAAAGTTGTCCTGTTTGCTGCTTCTGTAGATTTGTGTTACTTACGTATGTGAGAATTTCGACAGAGCAGGAGCTTTTTGCACAGAATGAGATCATCACTGGCTTTCTCAGTTACTGCTTCTGCCAAATCAGGGAGGTTGTGGGTATGACAGTGATTCCTAAAGGGTTTTTCTTCTTGGTTGGAATGCTTATTGGATGCTAGTAAGGACTATTAAGCCCATCTCGTTCCACCCCCTGCCATGGGCAGGGACCCCTCCCACTAGCCCAGGTTGCCCAAAGCCTCATCCAGCCTGGCCTTGAACCCCTCCAGGGATGGGGCACCCACAGCTTCTCTGGGCAACCTGGGCCACTGCCTCACCCCCCGCACAGGAAAACATTTCTTCCCCAGATCTCATCTCCATCTCCCCTCTTCCAGCTCAAACCCCTTCCCCTCGTCCTGTCCCTGCACCCCCTGACCCAGAGCCCCCCCAGCTCTCCTGTAGCCCCCTTTCAGCACTGGAAGGTGCTGGAAGGTCTCCCCGGAGCCTTCTCTTCTCCAGGCTGCACACCCCCAACTCTCTCAGCCTGTCCTCGCACGGGAGCTGCTCCAGCCCTCGGACCATCTCCATGGCCTCCTCTGGCCCTGCTCCAGCAGCTCCGTGTCCTTCTTATGTTCTTACATTATCGGTGGGGATTTTTTTCCCTGTTTTATGTAAAAAAACCTCTGGTTTGTTTGGAGTACCTGTGCTCCGTCGCTACTCAGCACCGCTCTCAGAGCTGTGGGAATGGGTCAGGGCTGCAGGAATGGGGCAAACTGAATTTCCAGCCCTGTCACTGGGGACTCCTATCCAGCCAGTGGGCAGCAAAGTACAGGCTGTAATAACCCTGGGGTCCTAGGAAGTCCTTGGAGTCCTGGATGGATTACAGCAATTAAGTTCCATAAAGCATTGCTCAAATATTACCTCAGTAGGTGATGGCAAGGTGCCCTTTCACTTTTATTTTGCTCCCAGCACGTACAACTTTTAGATGAGAAGGTTTTGGGGAAAGGAGTTGCTATTTGCAGAGTGCATAGTACTTAGGAAATTAGGGTTTTTTCTTACTAAGTTATTTCTAGTGGTATATAATATCTTTGTGATTTCAGAATTTGGTCCTTGCCGCAAGAAAAATAATAAGAAATTATGGCAGCTGAAAGATGGTTCCCTAAAAAAAAAAGTGGAAAAAGTAAAAAGAAAAAAAAGTTAAATGCTCTGTTTGTAATCTTCATTCATTAGTGTTTAAAGCTGTTTCTGAGTCTGGAAGCTTTTGGAAGGAAGAAGCTAATTAAAACCACAGTAAAACACAGCAAACTAACCCTTAGCTCAAACCCTATCAGTTGCTTGGCTTAACTTCAGCAGTGTGAAATTCATTTCAGCAGCACCGTAACAGCACATCACGATTCCTTCCCCTTCGCTACACATTGTGAGTATTTTAAACAAATTTCCTATAATTACATTGAAGAAGTAGGTCTGTTTTGGCTCTCTGTGCCCTGGTGAGACCCTTAGCAAAACCTTTTGAGGGGCTGGGAAAAGCAAAGTGGCTGGGATGGCTTCAGAGGAAGCCAGTGCCACCTGAACAGAACTTACTGGTACCCCACAGACCCACAGGGTTGTTTGTGTCGTGCCTTGCAAACAAGGGGGTGATGGCAGAGCCAACCATCAGGGAGCGCGTGATCTCGTTGAATCAGCGTTGGGTTGAACTGCAAGACAGTTCAGCATGTTCTAAACCACTTCTGTGTGAAAAAGGAAAAGAAATATTCAGGGTTATTTTGGTTGCATAAAAGCTGATGGTGTGGGAAGTGGTGACACCACACTAGAAGGAAATTGGGATGCTGTAATCATAAAGATCCTTGGAAAGATGTGTGTTCTTTAACTTAACTGTTTGAATTAGGAGAAGCATGCAGTGAGAACAGCCAGGTGGCCAGGATCTTCTCAACAACGAGGTCTCGAGGAAAATTCCACTTCCTTCCTCACATTTATAGTAATTTGAAGATTCTTGCACTGAACATTCCTGCTTCAAGGGCTGAAGTCTTCTGTGTGTTTGCAACCCAAGGGGAGATGTACGGATGTGCTGTTTTTTGGAAAATTGAAAAAAATAATTTTAGCCGATGAATGGGAGAAAAGAATTACTGGGATGCTTCGTTTGACACCTCTTACCCTTGCTGGTACTGCCCAGTCAGCGTAAGCGTGGTGTGCAGAAGAGGTGACGAGGAGGAAGGTGACGGCAAGGGTCCTCGTTCCAGAAGTTGCCTTTCAGCCACTTGGCACTGTAATTCTGTGGGGCTGTTTCGTACAAACCATCTTGCACAATTTTTCTTTTTTCTTAAGGAGCTAGCAGAAGTGCCACCCATCCTCAGGCACAGAAGAGAGCATAAGGGACAAACTTCTACCTGGTCACTTCCCGTTCCCTCTATGAATGAGCTTTTCAGAAACAGATCACGATCTGTTCGCCAGAAGAAAAATGGAGGCAGAGGTAGAAAATAAATTTCAGATATTTCAAATTTTTTAGGGCTTTTTTTTCTTCTTGTGTGTAAAAGCAAGGCTTCTAGATAAAAATCTGATGTATCCAGAACTCCAAGCAGACAAAAGAGAAATGGGAATAAACTTGAACAGAGTGAAGTAAGAGAGATGGGAGCTAATCTTCCAGATGGGCAAGTTAAATGTCCGTGATGCTGTAAGAAGGAACTGGGTGTAGGTGAGGTTTAAAAAAACAAAAGTAGCAAAAAATGCTCCATCACAGCCAGCACAGGAAAGCCTCTGTAATATTCACAGGCCTGCAGCTTCTCAGTCCTGCGTGTCTCTCTGCTCCAGGACGCAAAAGAGATCTCCAAGAGTGAGGCAGGGGAGAGCCTGGGGGTTTGGGGGGGAGTTGGGCACACACCACACATTGCAGGGCTTCCTGGCTGCGGCGTCGTGTGTGTGTCTGGGGAAGCGTTGTGGCAGACCGCATATGGTGAACACAGATGCTTGTGTGGCTGGCAGCATGATTAAGTTCAGTTTGGGGGCAATATTTATTTTTTTTCTTTTTTTCTGAAGAATTATGGAACATTCTTGACTTCCTAATGTGTTACTGGGGACAGACACAAAGCATCGTCCTTCCAGAAGAGCTCAATTAGGATAACAGGTGGTGTAAAACCCAGCAGCAGTAGCTTCCCCAGATCACTCAATGCTTTCAAGAGCCAAAGTAATTAGAAAAAATAAAGCAGTGTCTCTGTACTGTTTCAGCTTCAGCTTGCTGCCTTTTATCACTGAAAAATACACCTTTTTTTTCCTCTCTGGGATCTTCTGAACAGCTTTCATGAAAAGAGAGATCAGCTGCAGAGACTGAAGCAAAATTCAGACTAGAGGTGTTCAGCTGTTCATTCAAGCGCACTTCTGGCTCCAAGCAGCTGGAATAAAACACAGATCAGAGTGTTCCCAGGCAGATCTTTGCTCTTTTAGGGCTCAACAAGAAAAAAAGGAGTTTGAAAGGTTTGTGTGTTGTCCAAACGATAACATTTGAACATATTTTTTGGAGGAAAACAACCTGAGCCTGTAGCTACCTATCTGGCTGTGATCTTCACCTTTCAGTTTGCTTGGAGACTGCAGAAAACATCCTTTGGGTGTTACTTGGTGTGGGAAGATCTGAATTGAAACTTTTTTGGACAGAAGAAAAAAATCTTCACCCCAAAATAAAAATTATTAAATTGGAGCAAGGGGTAGAAAAAGGATAAGGAGATTTTTTTTTAGTCTACAGAGATCTTTAAACTGTAGACCTCATCCCTGTGTAACACCTGGTGAGTGTCTACCTGTAATGCACGTCGGGCAATCTTCTGTACATCTCCTCTGTTCATCTGAACGTCACAGGAAAAGATGCAGTGTTTTGGCAGTAAATGTATATATTACCACTAGTTTTTTAACAAACCAAGTTTCTTAGATGTAAAAACACAATCTGTGCTGAACTGAAAGCAGCTTGAGAAGGGAGATGTGACTGCAAGCTTTTAAATTCAGGAAAAAAAGAGAACATCAGAAGAAATGTTAGAGCAATTGCCCTATTTTCTAATAATTGGTATTCGCAAAGAACAAACATGTTCTGGCTCCCTAATAATTTCCATATTGCTGAGACACCTAATGAGTTGTCTTAAATAAATTTACCGAACGTATAGAAGGAAATAATTACTGAGGATTTGCTTCTGAAATCACAACTCTATGCAAAATAGTTACGCAGCTGGCTTGTGTGTGTGTCAGCAAGAAAATGGTTTGGTTGGGAACTGAACTTTGTCCTGTTTGGACTTTCAGTGGCACGTTCGTATTTATTGGCTCTTCGGTGTGAATTTGTGCAAAGTCCCACTAAAGTGCTTTCCTACAGCTCTGCAGGAGCTCGTTATTTAACGTTACAACAGCTGTAAGAGGTTTTGCAATTCTAGGGGGATATTAGTAATTCTAGACGATATTAGAAGCACACGAGGGGCTGTGCTTCCGGTGTCATCTCTGCTCCTCGTTCTGCAAAGCCTTTACACCTGGGAATAACCCCTTGCAAAGGGTTGCATGGTCCCAAGTTGTACATGAGGTTTGGTGCCAAGGAGGCAAAAATAGAAAAGGCAAAGATGTATTAAATCCCCCCGTGTCTCTTTGCAGTTCCGGATCTAATTCCTGGGACTAGAGTGGCTCCCGGGGACCTGCTGTAAGGTGCCAAAGCCTCTGCTGGGTGTGTGCAGCTGTCGGTGCCTCCGTGAATGTGACGTCCTGTGTCCTTTCTGCTCCTCCTGCCTGGAGCTCCCGCACTTAGGCTAGGACAGGACCTCTCTGAGATATTTTACTGTGGATGGTCTTCTGGCACACGCAGATTTTTCTGGCCCTGGCTTTCACTGCAGCACAGTAATGTTTTCCTGCCAGATGGAGAGATACCCACTGGTTTGTATTTGCCTCTTGCTTACATCACCTGCCCAGTAATTAAATTTAGCTGCCTGCCCTGAGTGCTGAGACCAGGCCAGCACCAACTGCGGTCAACAGCAGTGGCCACTCTTATTTAAAGTGTGGGGTTTTAAAGTCCATAAGTTTCAGTTCCTGTTTTTGTATAAAAATGTTAGTACTTATCCTCTGTAACACCTGTCTTTATGGCATACTCACAGTAGTAACCTCTGTGAGTTCCCCCTCAGGTGGTGGCTACAATACAGGTACTACGATAGCTTGTGCAGAGGCTAATCTTGTATCTAGAGACAGAGCTATGGGCTGGAGTTAACTGGGCGTTGGGATGTATCTCTTGTTTATCGCTCTGAAGTCTGAGCAGGCTGGTTTTGTTCATTGTTGGAGATAGGAGCATAAATGATTGCAGGGATTTTTCTTTTTAAAGTGAAGGAGCAATGACTGCAGTAGAAAAGAAATGACAAAGCAATGAAGAAAAACCATCTAATAACGGTAATAATAAACAAATCTTGAATTGCCTAAACCTTGCAATATATGGCAAGTAAATAACTCCTCTCTGATGGAGTTATATTGACCTTTTATTTGCATATGCTCTTGCTGTTAGTAAAAAAGAGTCTTCTCCCATTATTTCCATGCTCGTACATGCCAAGTTCAGAAGTGTTGTATAGAAGTAGTTTTAAAGACCTGTATTACAACTTAAATAAATAATTTTCTCTAAATACATGTCCTGAAAAATAGCCAGCAATTTTTGTCATATGGAGAACATAACTGTTACAGACAAGATGTGGCTGCCAAAGACGGACTTCACCTGTGCCCTGTGTAGCTTGGTGCTGCGGGAAGAGGGGACTGTGGACGGGCAGAGGCAGTTACTCCGGGTTTGCACAAGGTGTTGCTCCAGGCTGAGCTCTGTCTTCCTCCTCTGGCCAGGGCTCAGCACAGAGTGGATTGTACCAGGGGTTTGAAGCTTCCTGTTCTGGTCTGGGAGGATGAAATCTCTTTCCCCAGATGTATTCCATGCTGCCCCTAGGTCTGATGTTATCCAAACTCCAGCAAACCATTCAGAATAACCGGCTGCCTCGAGGTGTGCTGCCACTCCGTTTGAAAGCGCTGTGGATTTTCCAGGTGAGCTCCCTGTTACTGCAAAGACATTCTCCATGTTCTCCGCTGAAAACAACACAGGCTTGTGAACACAGATAGTGGGGCTCTGCTCTTCAGGGGCACGTGTGCTTTATTAGTGGCTGCCATGTGTGCTCAGTGTCTGCTCGTTCCCGGGTAGAGAGGCGCGCTCTGAGTGCCCGTAGCTAGTGCTGCTGGAGGAGGGGGATGCCTGCAATTAGACCGTGCTGCCCTGTTGTCTTGCTTAATGGATAAGGCAGAAGCTTTTCCTCCGAGCAGAGTCTGTTTTCAGAAATGCTTTCTGGGTTGTGACGGGCTCTGCAGCACCCTAAATCTTTTCAAAAGAGGCTGAATGTCATCTGGCTTATTGGAGCTCCTAATGGATTGGGGCCTTAATTGCACAAGTGATATGACAGCGTTACAAGTGATGGCTGGATGGAGAGCAATTCAGAGCTCTGTATTTATGGCAGCTGGAAAAAAATTATTTGCAACCTCATTTAAGTCTTTTTTTTTTTTTTTTCTCTTCCCTTTCTGGAGCCGTAACAGCTAAAGGATGATGTTTTCTTCTGCTCATTTCTTCAGCAAGCAGGAAGGTTGGACCCGTCTCTCTGTTGGTTGTAGTGTCCAGGAGGAGGATGCATGGGAACTTTTCCTCCTTAAACAGACTGGGGCATAGAAAAAACTAGGAATATTTTGTTAACCTTTCCAGTTGTCCAGCCACCTCAGCAATCTCAAGTGTAAGACCCGTCAGTGAGCAGGAGGGACTGATGATTTACTGTTATTTTGTAGTTGCTGAGTAAACGGACCCACTGTTCTTTCTGCTTTACCCTTTATCCATGGCATTTTTGGAACTGCTTCAAACCTCAGTGTTTTTATCAAAGCTGAATTATACTAATTGATGAGAGAGGAAAATGAATGAGGGAGGAAAGAAATAATAAATTGCAAGAAAAATGAATTCACAGAAGCCTGAAGTAAAAGAGGCTGTAAAATATGAAACAAATCTTTCATTGCCTTGAATAATATAGTTATCTAGCAAAGCCTCTTTCCTTCACTGGTGTGCACGTGAACATAGTGCATGTGCTCCCACTTCAGAGTTCCTGTATCTCCCAGGGGGTCGGGAGGTTGAGGTTGGGTAACAGCGTGATAATTGATCCTTGAATATTACGTGCAAATGTGAAACTGTGGACAAATTACTAAACAATTATCAGCTTGCTGCTGTAAGCAAGAGGAAAGCAAAGACATTAAAGGGTGTTTTTTGATAAAGGTTTGGTGTACAGGAACAGATGGGGAATGCCGCCTTTCCTCTTTCTTCTGCTCTGACTTCCCTGAGACTCCTGACATACTTAGGTTTTCATTGTGTGGTCAGGCAGTCAGTTATTCTTTCCCAGCTGCGACAAGAGCGTGGATGCCTGATGGTATTGGGTATGCTCCCACCTATTGCGGTTTGAACAAATCGGAGCTGTCAGTCCTGAGCTTCATCACACTTGGTGCTGTACAGGCGTGAGTGTTGGTGCTGACTTGTTGCATAGTGTTCTGTCAATATTGCACAATATTGCTGTCAATATTCCCATCTTCAATCAAAATTACTAAGCAGAGACGAAAATTAAATCCAAGAAGCGATACTCGCATTCCTTGGCCCGTGCTTGCGGCACGTTACAGAATGCCCTTTTTATTCCTTACCTTGGACGGCTTTTCCTGTCCGTCCTGCTGCTGTTTGCAGGCTCGTGCCTTGTTTTCAGCGTGATGCTGTGGTTCGCCATCCCATGAGCCGCAGTCCTGGGGCTGCTTCTTTCAGATAAGCCCCTTGCTGCTTGGCATAACCAGCGAGAGGAGGGGACGGTGCGGATGTGACGGTACCAAGCCCTATCAGTTGGCGTACAGGCAGTGGTTAGTGTTGACGAGCAGCCTGGGGTGGCCTTGCAGTAGCAGCTACTTGGGTTAACGCTGCTTTGTTCTGACAGTATTAAATAGGTCAGTGCTTAAATACATACCGCTAAAAGCCAGTGTGGGAAACTGTGCATCCAGCAAAGGGATCTGTTTCTATTAAATTCCCTCGCGGAGCTGCACTGAATCGTATCCAGAGGACTTGGATAAATACATAAATATGAGCCCATGCACTTTGTGTTCACCATTTCCCCTCACAGGTGATTTCTGCAGTGCCTGATGCTGATGTGTGTCCTGGTGGTGCTGTGTTCTGTGCCTCCTTCTCGTACACCTTTCGGTCCATGGAGAATTAAGGGGGGAAGCGGCGTTGTTAGAGAGTGCGTGGTGAGAACACCGTCTGCTGCCCTCACTGACAGCACCGGTGACTTTGTCTCAGGCGCCAGGCGTGCCGGGATCTGGTGCGTTCCTGTGGCTGTGTATCCTGCCAGCTAGGACTGACATCTTGGAAATAAACCCGTTCCTACTGCATTATATTATTTTTATTTATTATTACGCCTTTTGCTTTGTTATTTGGAGAGTGTGATTACTCTTCCTTCTTGCTTTCTGATGCTATTGAAGCTTCATTGTCTGTAGATAAAAAATGTGATGATCAGCAGATATAAAGCGTTTTGTATCTTCAGGGTGTTTAGTGGACAATAAATGATGAGCTGCTCTTGTCCACCCCAAAGGCGGTCTGTCTTTGCAACTCCTGGTCTGGGTTTGTGTGTTTGTTTTCTCTTTTCCTTTTTGTTTGTTTTCTCTTTTCCTTTTTGTTTGTTTTCTCTTTTCCTTTTTCCATTGCTTTGAACAGAGCAGGACTAACCGGGGGTCTTTGTGACCTGTTTCACCTCGCTGTGACGAGTTGCCATGCTTTGCACTCTCACTTTTGATCGGGGAAGAGATGCTCTTATGCTTCTGCTGGTGATGCATTTGTTAGCCAAGTGTTTAATCGTTCCCCCAGGATGGGGAGCGAGGAATAGCTGCGCAGCGCGGAAGGTGTCTTTGGTGCACGCCCAGCCCAGTGCTGTCTCTGCGATTCCCTGTTCTCTGCTAGATCCCACAGGAAGCAGAAGGAGGAGCAGCATGCCGAGCTGCCGAGCGAGGAAAAGCTTGTGCTGCTGCCAGCGGCTGATGCTAGTTTTCAGCCTGTGGATGTGAGGCTTGCTCCAGCTCAGGACCCCAGACGCGGGGGTCTGTGCCCTCTCCAGCTCTCCTCGTGTGCTGGCTGTCCTGGGGAGGGATCCTTCTGCTCTTCTAGGATCATAGCTGTGTTAGCTCGTGTTAGGTGAGTTCTGTTCTTGACATAGAGGAAATCTGCCCTCCCTAGTGACAGCACCGTCCTTCTGGCCAAGCTGTGAGGGTGTGACAAGAAGAGAGCATATGCTGATGGCTGGTTCCTCGCCAGAAGCCTTCTAATGGATATGTGTTCACATCAATATTTCACAATATGTTCGTTTACATGGAGAACAAGAATATTGACTTCTGTGGGAGATTACATAGAATATGTGTCCCTGCACTGCGGGATATAAATCAATTTAAGGGAAAAAAAAAGACATAATGCAGTAGAATGTCTCTTCTGGAGCACATACAGAATTACAGATCTTGGAGCTCTATAGAGATATAAATATCTGGGTATATATAGCTTCAGTTTGTTGCCAGAATTGCGATGACTTAGAAAATATTGGTTGCACTGGTTATATAATACAACACAGCATACATGGTCCAGCGCATTACTCCTTTCCCTTATTTAAAAACAGAAATAGCGTCTCTTAGCAGTGGCCATACGTTGCCGCATATTCCTCCTACAGGCTCCTATAGTCCTGTGGCCGGATCCTTCTGCAGCTCCACATTACCCTCATCCTTTCAAAGTTCTCTTTTTTTATGATAGTGTTTCTGAGTAGTTATTTTTCCTACAGCATGCAAAATATGTAGGTTAAAGAGTCAGACTGCCATGCAAACTGTATGCAGCTCTTTAAGCTCAGCTTTCCGTACTGACTGTGATAGCGACTCAGCCCGGCCGAGTGCTGTGCTGCAGAACCAGGGCAGTGTGCCATCGCTGTGTGTCCCCTGCAGCCAGCGCAGGGCGTCAGGCTGGGGAGAGGGAAATGCCGACCTCTGGACCTGGCTAACGACCCAAAACCAAATGAGTCGAATGATGTATTGAGTGGGATTGTGCAAGGCTGAGGCTGGCTTCAGCAAAGCCCATTGCTCGCCAGATGTATTAATTTATGAGCAAAAATCCCGTTTGCTTGGGAAATGGCTCAATAAGGGACGTGTATTTCCCATTCAGCATTTGCCTTGAGCGGAAAGTCAGACCTAGACTTTAGGATTTTGAGCTCTTTGTAGGAGTTTCCTCCTCTAGTGAAGATTTCCTTCACCTTTTGATGAATGCCCGGTTTTACATGCTCCATCTGCTTCTGCTTGAGTGCGCTCTGTCATTCTGCAGCTTTTGTGTTGCCCTGTTGAGTAGCTTTTAAGAAAGTGGCTTTTGCCACTTCTTTTCCCTCTGGAAGCACAGAACAAAGCTTTATGTGAGTGGCAGGGAGGGAAGTACTTGCCCAGTGGTACTGTATTTGCAGGGAGGGGTGATTCTAACCGAGCTTTATAATACCTTAATTTTATTTGATGTGACCTAGCCCTTGAATCTAAGGTTGTCAAACAGGATTTAAATGTCATAAAGATTTCTGGACAGTGCCCACAACTGAGCTGTATTCCACTGTGTCAGTGAGAGGTTCTTTGAAAGTGGGGAGAGAGGTTTTGGGGGGATTTTTGTCTTTGGCTTAGTGCACCCGATGGGTAAAGCCAGGCTATTTCTCTGTTCCATTCTGCAGATTTTTTGTGCTAGCCACAGGATCTAAGACCCGCTCAAAAGAAATTAAGAAACAAATATTTAAAAAGTATTTTGTGTTTCTGACATACGTTTTCTTAGCGATACGACTTTTAATTCCAGGGCTCAGCAGATTCGTACACAAGCAGACCCTCAGACTCAGATGTCTCTTTGGAAGAAGATAGGGAAGCAATCCGACAAGAAAGAGAACAACAAGCGGCGATACAACTTGAAAGGGCAAAGGTGTGTTCGTTTCAACTTTAATAACAACTAAGTTACGTGGCATTTATCTTTTGCCCAGTGTTGAAATTCCCACTGTTGTTTTATAATGCTGATGCTATCTTTAGAAATAGTTTGGCAATTGAGTGAATTGATCTGCAGACAGGATGTTGGGGGGATATAGTGTAAATATTCTCACATAAATGGGCTTTTGTCTAGTGAGCTGAACTCTGCTGGCTGATGTGAAATTATGATGTCTGAATTTTCATGTATTTGGCAAACGCCCTCTGCTAGGTTTTCAGTAATCAAAATACAGCAAATCGATTTTTTGATTCATAAAAGTTTGCACTGTTTGTGATGTGTGTTTCTGCTTGTAGTCCAAACCAGTCGCATTTGCTGTCAAGACTAATGTGAGTTACTGTGGAGCTCTGGATGAAGATGTTCCTGTCCCAAGCACTGCCATCTCTTTTGATGCCAAGGACTTCCTCCACATTAAAGAGGTAAAACCAAGATCTTTTTACATGCCGAGGACTACGATTTGAACAGGAAGGAAATAACATCTTGCTTCAACATGGTAGATTCAGATTGTTTTAATCAAACGGAGTTGTGATGTTATGTAACAGAAAGGAATTCTGTTTGTCAAAAAGTGGAGTAGCACCAGGTTACACCAGGTCTTCATAAAGCACCAGATAGGCTTGTGAGGAAGGAAATAAGGCTTGGGTTAATACAATAAGAAAAGAAAATACTGAAGAGGACAGATGGCAAAATAAGGAAATAGGCATGGGAATAAGTGGGCTCTGAGTGTGGCTTTGGTAGAGAAAAATACATTTTACTGCATGTTGAGCATATTTTCTGCAGTTCTTTACCTGAAATGCGCCCTCCAGATGTGCGTAAAACCCTTGTTATTTTGTAGATTTGTGTGTAGGCTTGCAGCTTGAAAAAAACATTTTTATCTCTGCATTCTGGGTTTATTTTAGGGTGTTCAGTACTCATTTGTCTCTTTGCTTGAACATGTGTCCATCAGAGCACCGATCTCCCTTCGACTGAGCCCATTTAGGAGGAAAACACCTGCTCCTGCACCTCTAGAGGCAGAGATTAGTGGTAGGACAGGGGCTTGCTTGATGTTTTTTCTCCCTGAGTAGGAGACAGGAAAGGCAGTTGGTTCCCATGTTCCATTTTCTCAATTTACTGCAAACAGATGGAAGTTTGATTTGGATTTTTTTGTTTGGTGGGTTTTTTCTGTGTTGGTTTTTTTTCATATTTGTGTGGAATAGTGCTTAAGCCCCTGCTGAGGAAGCAGAGCACTGGATCTGAATCTGTCCACCTCTGCGTGCAGAATTGGTTGCCTCCCCTCCCTGTTGCCCAAAAATGTGTTCTGTTCTGTCTAGCACCACACCGTGATGTTCTCCACCCTCTAACCCTGCTTCCCACCGGGAAAAGGTCCTTTGCTAGCACTCAACGTTGAATGCAGGCAGCTGCATCCATTACAGCACTGGAACCGCTTTCTCAGCTTCCTTCCCCGATGGTTTCCCACCCGCCCCAGCAATGCACCCTCCCTGACACACTGTCTTCCTGGCGTATGTTGTCCCGTGTTCGGGTAGCTCTCTGCATCACTATTGAAACAAGAATTTGAGCTTGGCTTTCCCAGGGTGTGGCTGCCTTTATTGTCCATACAGTGATTGAACTGAATGGATTGAGCTCCTGTCGTGCTGCCATGTGCATTTGTCCAGAGAAGGGTCCCAAGTTCATGGCTTGGCATTCTGTGAACTAAATGGCCAGGATTGCTTTGCCACTGAACTGTCAAGCCCTCTGGCTTGCTGGGATCTGTCAGCTTTGCTAAGGGTTTAGCAGAGTTTCTGTGTTCACGCTGAAACCTTCAGCTCTCCTGAAGCTCTGCCTGTAGCTCGGTGGGGTTTCAGGAGCGGTTCCCCGTGATGGAGTCTTTGTTTCCCAATGATCTGGCAGGCTTGCTTGGACTAGAACAAGTGTGGTTCCGGATTTCAGAATATCGCTGAGCTAGGTAAGCAGTGAGGTCTGCTGGCAGCCGATGAGTGGCTATATTGAACACGTCCTGTATGTCTCATTGTCTCCTGCAAGACTGTACATTATGTGCATATGTAAAAGATGAAGTGGCAACAATTAGTGACAATGCAGAAGAAATCATGGGCGTGGCAGCCAGCAGGAATGAATGCAGTCCTCCCACATGCCGAATGCGGAGAATGCCATATGGGAGGTGATGACCTAATGCGAACAGCCACGCGGTCCTCGCTGCATCGTTGCCTTTTGTATTGCCCTGGTGCTCTCAGCATAACGCTGATTCTGAGCTCGTGTCTAGAGGCATCACTCACAAGTCCATGACCTGCTAATGGAAGAAGGATTCCTATGTTCAAGCTGTACATTTAGAACAAAAATAGAATGGGTAATCCTCGTGGGACTCAGGTTTTACAGTGGTTTAAATCCATTGATTTCATTGATTTATAACAGCAGAATGATAGACCCTGAAGTATCTCTTTATTTTAAAGAACAGAAATAGTTCTGTTGACTTCAGAAGAAGCAACATATTTAAAATTAAGTTTTGCCTACTAACATTGTCTGGATCATGTTCATAACAGCATGAAGAATAGATATTTTAAAAGTCGAAATGATAAAGTAATGGTACCTCTTGCATAAATAACAGCTCTGTAGAGAGGGCAGGTTTGCAAGATGCAGGTACAAGGACTGCATTTCCCACAGCTGTCTGTGTTACTGTTTGTGTGTATGTGTAGGCTAACAAATAGGCTAATTTATGTTTCAAAGACGTCGAGGCTCTGTATGTTGTACCTTCAGCAACTAGGACATGGTATTTCTATGTTTCTGCAAGAACTTAAGTGCTTGGAGCCAAGAGAACTGATTGTTTTTAAGACAAAATTTCTACGATAACTTTTTCCTCAAGGCATGCAAGCAGAGTTGGTACCCTCATGCTGGCCTTAATGACTTGAAGGTCTGTTAAGAAAAGTAATGTTTCTTTTGAACGCTGAAGTGCCTAATGAAGCATAGTAGAGTGTAAGTGTAAAACCAAGGACGATGGTTTTGATGGTGTTATTTTTATGTTTGACTGCTGCCACTGTGAGGTAGTTTGGTGGCCTTGGTGCACCAGAAATTGCTTTGGCTCGTTAAATCACCAGCACAGTCAGCACCTTAGGTGGTGACAGCAGAGGAAGAGTCGCAGCAGGATGAGAGATAAGGCAGGACTGCCACTGATAAGGCCACTTTCCCACTCTCCATCTGCAATGACAACATCACCCTTCCAAATACCACCTACCGCCTTTTAACTTCACTTAGATTCACACGTATTGTCCAGCATTCAGGCTTCAGTTTGATTTCCGGGACCGGTTTGGAGTTAAGGATCATGGATCACAAAACAAGGGAGTTTTGAACATGGAGCATTTAGGACTGAAGCCCGTAACCGTTCTTTGTTCCAGAAATATAACAATGACTGGTGGATAGGAAGGCTGGTGAAGGAGGGCTGCGAGATTGGCTTTATTCCAAGCCCGCTTCGACTGGAGAATATCCGCATCCAACAGGAGCAGAAGAGAGGACGTTTCCATGGAGGGTAAGGATGCTGTAACCTTTTAAAATAATTTAAAATAATTTCTGACACTGGACAGTATTTTCAAAGGTCATTTGATTCTTTTTTATTGCCGTGCATTTGGAGGAGTGTTTGAATTGGGATTCCAAAGGGAAAGACATGTTTGCAGAGAATAGATATTGGCAATAAGAAACAAGACAAAAGTGTGTGTTGACTTTAGGAAAGATCAGTAATACAGTATGAGTGGTAAGGACAGGAATTTCTGAAGGGCTAGAGAGTTTTATGTCCTCGTGGATTTAAATCAACTTGCTGCTCAAAGTCTGCCAGATTTTTCTCCCATCTGTTATGCTCTTAAGGTTGTGGGGTTTTTCTTTCTTTTTTTTTTTTCTTTCTCTCCATTTTGGCCAAAATGAGGCTTTTCAAACCTTATAGAGATGAGCTTTGATTGCTTCTATAATTTTTGAAATCACTTCAGAGGAAGCCAGTGTATTGTAATGTACAGAAAGAAGATTATCTAATTCAGAGAGATGAACACCAACAGAGTATTTACGCTACTGCTTCAGATGCAGCACGTTAGAAAAATTGTCTGCTCGTGTTGAATGGGCGTGACTCCACCACATCACCAATTCTTGCAGAGATTTTGTCTAACCTCACCTGTGGAGAATATTAGGAATAAAATCAAGTATAAAAGAGATAAGGGAAATATTGTAAAAGGATATCTATGAAGATTTTAAGTGTTCTGCACAAACACTCGTGGAGTTGTATGATAAAATAGAAAGTAATGTATAATGATAAAACAGGTTTTTTTTGAGAACTTTTGTTAGATATAGTCATATAGAATCTATACCTTGAGATTTCCTTAAAAGCTGTGACCAGCTGTGATACTAAAGCTCTACGTGATGAAGGAGAACTCTAGTTTTGTCTGAGTAAGGCAGTGAAAAGCCATCGATTAAAGAGGGTTTCTAGAGTCTAGAATATGGAGTAACCAGTGCCTGCTCTGGAGAGCACGTGGCAAGGAGGCAAGGACAAACTGCTGACTGGGACTCTGCCTCCCGCTTCAGAGGAAGCTTTCTTGCAGCATGGATGGGGGCGAAGACTCTTCTCCACCGTGTGATTTCTCATGGGGCAGTTTCTCGTAGCTGCTGCTGAAAACCTCCCCCTGGGTGCTGGGTGTTAATGAGTCTCTCTCTGATACCATAGGAAATCAAGTGGCAATTCTTCTTCAAGCCTTGGAGAAATGGTTTCTGGCACATTTCGAGCCACACCCACTTCCACAGGTAGGAGATAATTTTGCTTACGGAAACTCTTGCTATTTCAGGTATTTCTATTTTAAAAACTATCTATGACAAATGCAGGTTTCCCCCTTGAGTTATTCAGATGTTTTACAGAAAAGTGCTCGCGTGCAGAGGTGGAGAAAGACTTCTATTCCTAGACATGCGGTAGTTGCGAAGGGACTGGGAGGAAATCACGGGAAAAGTGGCAGCTGCCCCAGAGTGGAGCGAGTGACCAGTTTAACCAGGGCTGACCAGAAGGGAGGTGCTCTGACAGAAATGGAAGGTGCATTGACAGAGGGGTTGTTGTTTGTTATACACAGCATGTGTTTTTTAACCAAGTTCTCCTTTGGTCTTTTAGCAAAACAGAAACAAAAAGTGGTAAGTAGTACTTTTGTTTCTATTTTATTTTAATACATCATTCCCAGGATTTTCATGCGGATCTTCCTTGGTTAATGATCTGAAGGAATGTTTCCTTCTTCTAGACAGAGCACGTTCCGCCGTATGATGTGGTACCATCCATGAGGCCGGTTGTCCTGGTGGGTCCGTCACTGAAGGGCTATGAGGTGGGTATTCCAGGTATTTGCAGTTAGCATTTTCTTATCTATATAAGATAAGAAATATATATATTTATGTCTGCTAAAAGAAAAAGTTGGAGCAGTCCAATTAACTAGGTGGACTTCTGTAGACTTCTAAAATTTTAGTTAAACTAGCATGTGCTTTGAACTTAATTAGCAAAAATTTTGAAGAAGCTTCCCCATTGTTCTCCTTTTTTTCACTTATAAAAACTTTACGTCTTCCCATGAAACTCACTGTTGGCAAATGAAGTAGCTGAACTGAATATGACAACTGATGGTTACGATTTCAGCATGTTTTCTTATTTTTTAAGATTATTAGTATATTGAAATATATATGTAAAGAAACCTTTAACCCTTCTAAATGACTTGCCTCTCTTCAATGTGGAAGTCTGATCCCATGCACAGAGACACATTTTTCAAGACTGTTGCAGATTCAAGTGAGCATTTAACACGTGCTAAAGGAGCATATAGCCTTGTAGCAGGGCCTTTCGGTGAATTTAACCATCTGTTAAGGGTTTTGCTGAATTAGGAGCTAAATGAAGATGAACATAAAATCAAAGATAACACCTCATTTAGCTTAATTAACGTTGTTAATACTTCATAGGGTATTATTAAACATATTGGAGTGATTCTTTTTGGAAGATTGCAGCGTGGTACCTTTATTAGCATAATGCAGTGTTCTTGCATTGTTTTTTTGGTGAGAATGATTGAAAGTGTAGCTTAGCAAAGCAGGAATTAGGTACTTCATGTTCTACTCTGCCATTTAATTTTATGGTGATGTTTCCTGACAGGCGAATATTTCACCCATTGACTTTCACGGTGCTGCACCACAGATTAATTTCCCTGGGGACTCTCAGGCTCAGAGAGGATGGAGGCTTTTTGTTAATACATACCTCTACAAATATGCCGCCCCACCTTTGTTTAAGAAAATAATACTAAACATTACATCTTGAACACAAGTGTACAAATGGCAACACAGTTACGATGTTAATTTCGGTTACAAAGAGCGGTCTACATAACAGAAACACCTTGGTCTTCCTTTGCAGCCTACATGGGATAATTCTTTTGACTGTTTTTTTCTGACTAAATTCTGTAAGAAGCATTTCTGAAAGACAACCTAGGAGAAATAAACTGCCAAAGGCCTGGGGGCTTTGATTAAGTTCCCATCTAGACTGGCAGATACTAGGTGTCAGCCCGAGTAAAGGAGAAGGAGCTCACTCAGTAAAGCAGACGACAGCGGTTGAGGCTGAGCTGCTCTCGGATGCTTTCCCTTGTACAGGAGTGGAAACATTCATTTTTTTCTGCTTGTAGTCCTCTCTGAGAACAGTTGTTCTCTTCTGTTCGAACACTCATCCAACAAGATAAATCTTGTAGCTGAAGTTTTAAGCCAGTTTTAATAATGTTACTGTAGGAGAAAACCCAAAGGGTCTATTCAGGCGGAATAGCCCCATATGCTTCTGCCGCGTTTGTTGCTCCAGGAGGTGGGGAGGTGTGCTCTAGTGCCTCAGCACCAGTCAAGACAAGAGCAGGAAGAGTGACAGCTCTCACATTCTCCGTTATGCATTTTGGAGAATGAGTCAGAAAACTTGCAAGTATTTATTACGAAGCGTGCTGCCAAGAGCGTGAAAATGAAATGATTGCTACCTGTAAAAGGTATTGATTGTTGGCAGTGTCCTTAACCTCTACTTACCTCTTTTCTTACTTTTGACTTCTTTTTCTCCCTGTCAATCCTCCCTGTTCAATCTTCCTCACCTCCGCAAAGGTGACAGACATGATGCAGAAAGCTCTCTTTGACTTCCTGAAGCACAGGTTTGATGGGAGGTGAGAAATACTGTCCTTTTCATGCTTTTTTTCCCCATGTCTTACTAACATTTTAGTGATTTTTTTTTTTTTTAATGCAAGAAGATTGGTGCATGTTCAAAAGTGATTTACTGGCTTTGTATCAACACTGAAATGCTGCCAGCTGTGGGGTGGAACACAGCTAATGTGTGACTAGACGTGCATGTATCTTCATATCTGCTGTCTGTAGTAGGATTTCTTGAATTTAATGGAATAATTCTGCCTCGATATCTTACCAGCCTGAAGTTATAGGAGAAATCAAGATGAAAGGTGACTGGGGCACATGGAAAGTGCCAAAGTACCTTTCAGGATGGCATCACCAGGCTCAGGTTTTTCTTGCTGCCCTGGGAAGGAGGCTGTGCCCCGTGTTCAGCCCGGAGTCGGAGGGAACGGTGCCACCCAGTGAAGAGCCCTTTGCAGAGCCCAGCTCTGGGCTGGCTGCTGGTCCTTCTCCCTCCAGAGCTCCCAAGCCACTGCTCTGCAGCCTGGGCTGACCGCATGTTGGGTAGATGAGAAAGCATGACTGATTGCACGTCAAACTACAGTTTAATTCACAATTCTTTAGGCATATGAAAATTTCTTAACTATTGGATGCAAAAATGTGTACTGCTGGACCAGTACTTATAAAGGCAGTTTGAAGAAGGAAATGCTGCAAACTAAAGTGTGTCAGAACTTCAGAAATTGTAAAGAGGGTTCATCTTGTTCAGCTGGAGCATGGAGAATATTTCCTAATGAGCTGTGAGTAGGATAATCGGGTTTTCTTTGCTAGAAGCACAGGCTTGGTCCATGGTATCTCTTCCTTTCCACTGGAGCCCATCAGTGGTTGTAGGTGTCTGCTACATTGTTGGGATGTTCTGCCCTTCCTTCATCCCAGTTTGTTCAGTATATTCCAACTGCGAAAAGCAGGTTAATGATCAACTTCTGCGCAAAAGATCTCATCTCCTCCCCTGTTTTCAATTGCCCAGCTCCAGTGATTTCAGCAGATCTCCAGGGCAGTGATTGATTCCAAAGCTGCCAGATGCAGTGCTGCACATGGCAGCCTGCAGTTACATTTGTCACATTCCTGAGCTGTCCCTGTGCCCCATCAGTGCCTCCTCTCCCCGGTCCTGAGCAGTGGGACTGCTCCGGTGCCCGTTTGCATTAGGTGGAGGTACAGCACTGCAGCGTATCTGCTCTTCCAGCTGCCGGTGTATGGCTGTCAGCTTTGCGTATGCCGGCTGTAACTGAGAGTCGTTGTTTTCAGTAGGAAACCATGGCAACGGGAAGGGATAACTCATCTCCAGTTGCCACGACGTGATTGCTATGAATATATCCTTTGCGAGGTATATTTTTATACCCTATCAGCCGAGGCCTGATCCACAAACATCAGCAGTGCCTAAACGCAGAGAGGCAAATGTAAAGCACACATAGCTGCACCCATTTAGGCTGCTCAGTCTGATGGGAGGCAGGACTGCTCCTTGCCTGGCTCTTCTGTCTTTTCCCCCACCATGCCCTTGGTCTTCAGGGAGGTAAAGGGGGAGATCTTGCCTGAAGCAAGGTATTTTTTGGAAATCCCGTTGCTATTAGCAATATTGGCAACTAGATCAGGTAGAAGTGTGAAATTTCAACACTGAAAAAGTAAAGTGCCCAAAGCAAGCTGATACAATTGGCTTCAGCTCTGAGTAACTTTAGAAAAATGAATTAAATTCCTTTACAGGCACCTCAGCTGCTTCTTGGTCCTCCTGCCAACCTCTATGGCTTTGCAGCCTTTCTCCCCCACCCTGCTTTTCTTTTTCTTTTTTCCCATCTCTTCTGCAATTTTGTGCCAGGTCCACGTTACTGAGAAAGGCAATACCTGTCCAAGGAGGAGTTGTTCAACAGACTTCACTAAGACTTGAACTAGCGGGACTCCTTCCCTGCCTCTTAATACACTTGACTTCTGCCAGCTCCTTGTTTTCTAACTGCAACATCCTCTTCTGGCCAGTGAGCTACAGGAAAGGCCCGTGGGCTGTGTTGTGTGAGTCTGCTAAGGCTCGGCTGGCACAAGGCATTCAAGAAGGGCTGCTGCAGAGGCTCTAACAGTGATACATAGGATTACTTCTTAAGAATTAAATGCTGCTTGTGTCTGGCACAGTAGGTGAGCGTTTGCAGTCCTTCCTCTGTTACATGTCTCCGATTGCAGCAGTCAGAGATCTAGGAGCTCCCTGAGCCAGATCCGGACCAGCCTGTTTTATCGTCACCTCTAGACCCGTGAGCCATCAATTTCTCCCTTTTCGTTTTAAAACTCATTTTTACTTTTGGTCTCTACTGTGTTTTCTGGCAATAAATGTATTTATCTGTTATGCAGAAAAATACTTGCCCTCCTTTTTCAGCCTCCATCGGATAATTTCACTTAGAGCTGCATAAATCTTAGGTTTTATGGAAGAGCTGCTAGTCATTTCCAGCTTGCTTTCTTTTCATTATTCATGGCTTTGGCTCATCGCAGTCCTCCTAGGTGGATTTTATGTGAAGTGATTGTATGGTCTTTGTTTTATAACCTTTTGTCTCTTGTCAGCTCACTGATAGATCAAGTGAAAAATCACCTTCCTTAAGTTAAAGAGGAGGCTCCAGCAGTACGGAGAGCTGGGGCTCAGATTGTGTGCTCTTCAACCACGAGCCGAGTCATTTACCCATCGGCACACCTCCCTGTCCACAAAAGGAGAATGAGTGGCACGGTCTGCTCCGATGTCCAGACATGGCCCTTCCTGACCTCTCAGCAATGTCACATTTCATCAATGGTTTAATTATCTGGGGAGAGAAGTTACCGTTACGACTCTGTTGTTCTCTCTGCCCTAAGACTCACGTAACTTGTCGTATGTGTGCTACTGCGTAAATTCGTGTAGGAGATGAGCGAGCTGGGGAGGAGAAAAGTTAACTAATGCGAGGAACTATATGTCCGAGTCTCCAGTAATGTAGGGAATAGAAAATACTTTACGGTTATGCAGCATTTCTCTTGAGTTGTTCTTTAATGACGGCATAACTCAGCCATAAAACGTGTCTGAGTGGTATTTTATTGTGTTTGCACTTTGGAACGGGATGCAGCTGTAAATCATGCGTGGTGCAGGGACAGTTTGACTGCTGTGTTCTTGTTCTGTCCTGTGTTCTTACTCATAGGATATCAATAACTAGAGTGACAGCCGACATTTCTCTTGCGAAGAGGTCTGTTCTAAATAATCCAAGCAAGAGGGCAATAATTGAGCGGTCAAATACAAGGTCCAGTTTAGGTAAGACACTGACACGGACGTAATTCTGAACGTGGTGACATCCTGGAGGAAAGTGACAGGATTTCAGCATTGGTTTTGCAACTTTAAATGTGTCTCCAGCATTTTAATGTATAATTTTGAATTTCACATACTCCAATGAGGGACAGCTTTTGCCTGACTGAGGAGCAGCACCAGAGCACAGTGTCCTGTGCTAGCCTCGCGTCGAGCGATTGCCTGGGCTAGAGCAAGGGGTATGACAGCTGTTGTTTGTAAAAGATGAGGTAGGGGCCTGCAGCCAGAATTTAGGTCCCCTGCTGTTTCCTGCCCAGGTGAGCTGAGCTCAGCCAGTGCTTTTAATTGCACACACATGGTGTCCTTGAGCTTTCACCCTGCCAGACAGGAGGGGACGTGTTCCTGTTCCTGGGACTGGGTTTGTGCTTCATACTGAACAGCTACAGCTTAGTTTTCCTGTCCTGCCATGAGGGTCTGGCTCTTCCGTGAGAGTCTGGGTCTTCTCACTCCCTCCTCACAGTGCCATGACTGCAGGGTTCACTGGCCTGATCAATTTTAACGTTTCACAAAGGTGCAGATTTGGGTGCGGTATACGTGTGCCCATAGCCTGGGCTCTGGGACACCATCCCAGGAGGTGGGAGGAGCTGGTTCTCAGTCTTCTCAGGAAGAAAAGGCTCTTAAAGCCAATTCTCTGACATTCTGAGTGACTGTTTGAACTAGAGGTATAGGTTGTAGGATGTTTCACTTCTGCTTGGCGGGAGTAGGCACTCCAAAGGTAAGCGCTGCGGGCGCGAGTAGTCGATCCTCCTGTGCCTGTGAGCATCCGTTCCTCTGTGGAGCAGCTCTTGGGCAGATTAAATGCACGAGTCGCTGACATCCAGCTCTTTAGTGCTTTGATGGTATAACTTACGGGCTTCAATTTGGGCTGAGTTTATCTATTTAACATTTGTCACATGCATATGAACGATGAAGAAAGGTCAGAAGAAGGAATATCAGAAATATAATTTACATGGAAAGAAATTTCGCCTTTTTCCTCAGATAAAAGTGCTTTGGTGTGAACATTGCCATTAGTGTTTTTTTAAATAATACCCTGTCAGTTCTTTAATGAACAATTTTTTTGTGGTTATAGAATTAAGAGGTCGCAGTTCTGCTTTTCATACAGACCCTTGTGTAACTTAAACCGGAATTACAACCTGAGAACAAAAAAGTTTTAAGAACTATCAATGCATCACTTGCTGTCTAAAATATAAAATCTTCTGTCGCCCAAGCTATTTGGCTGGTTGGAAAAATACGCTTAAGTCTATTTTGTCTTAATAGAAACACACATTTAATTGTTTAAATCCACTGATGTTACAAGTGAACATAGCACATATGCATTTTCAGGCAACAGAATTGTCTCCAGGGTAATATTTATTTTTAAAAACTGCCTTGAGGAATAGTTTATTTATGGAAATTACACTAATTCCTAGTTGGAGTTCATATACCGAATGCATACAGTCTGTGAAAATAAATGGTGATGGTGTTTTTGTCAGAGTAATGCAGGGGTTGAAGGGTTTCATCTGTTCTCTTTTCCTTCACTAGCTGAAGTACAGAGTGAAATTGAAAGAATCTTTGAGCTGGCAAGGTCCTTACAGCTGGTTGTCCTAGATGCAGACACTATCAATCACCCTGCACAGCTTATCAAGACATCTTTAGCACCGATTATTGTCCATGTTAAAGTGTCTTCTCCAAAGGTAATGCTTCTCACCTTGGAAATACCTGCATTTGGGAGGGACCTGGAGGGCAGTGTGGGAGTGAGCAGTGTGGTATCTGCGCCTGAAGAAATGAAGAGTGAGATGAAGAGAAAAAAAAATGAAAATTTTTAGATCAAGGGCTTGACAAGGGGATGTCTGATGCAATTTCTTTTTTCTGCCCTAAACTTTCACCTAGCCTTAGGCTGAGCCTTAGATGAGATCCTTTTGACTTAGAAAGCCTCTGTTGTTCTACGGTCCTGTAATTTTCTTGAAACTTTACAGAGAAATAATTTAGGATTCGTAACTTTTCTGCCCCTTAAATTCTAGTCATGAACACAGTGGAAGGAAAAAAAATATAATATGAACTGTGTATGTAAAATACTTTCTGTACCCAAAATGCAGCTCAGAACAGCTCGAGTGACAGCGTTATTGCTACGCCACACAACATGCTGCTGCTGTTATGCTGCTATCCAGTCTAATTCTGTGTATAGATATTCCTGTGGTCCCCTAGAAGATTACATTTGTCAAAAATAACCTATTACTTCAAGCAGAATAAAACAAAATCACCCTTCATGGTGCATTTGAAATACTTGCAAGGGATCAAACGTGATGCAAAGGGAAATGTGCCCAGCTTTTGGGGAGGTTATCTGAAAGGTTTGTGCTTATATTCAGGGTCAATATTTTATCTATTTCGTTAAACATGATGGAAAGCTTCTGAACTTGGTAATCCCCCAGTGGGGTGTCTGAGCTTTACAGAACTATGCGATTCTTGAACTCACATTGTCCTCTTTTTCTTCTGTCAGGTTTTGCAGCGACTGATTAAATCTAGAGGAAAGTCACAAAGTAAACACTTGAATGTTCAGTTGGTGGCAGCTGATAAACTTGCACAATGCCCACCAGTAAGTACAGAAGAAAGGCTAAAGAGCTTGTGATACGTGGAGCTGGAAGGATTTCTGCTGTGTTGGTCCTTAATTGTATCTGAGTTCATGTGTTATCACGTCACTTTGTGGCAGTTCAGACAGCCCTGCCGCTGCAGCCCTCGATCAGCTGTTGTTGCTGAGCAAAACACGTTGTCTGATACTTTCATCCTGATTATCTCCTGCGCTGGGTTGGTGGTGTGATCTTTGGCAGGGTGACAGGTCAGGAATGACGTGTACGGTAAAACTGATCCGCTAGCACATCAGCAAGCTACGGCATTTGTGGAGCCGTGCTATCTTAAGGTCCCGAAGGGCCAAAGTCTGAGAGTGCTGGTGCGAGAGGAGCTCCAGAGGACTTTCCTTCGGCTGTGCAGTGAGCACAGACCCATCATCTGTACGGGGTGAGCTGTGTGTCGGGATCCCTGAGCTCCTGCAAGCTGTTCCCATGACCTCATCGAGCACACTCACTGCTCACTGACCAGTTTATCAGGTGTACTGGTTACTCACCATGAGTAACCTGCTGCTTAGGGAGCAGAGGTCCTGGAGAGCTGATGAGGCAGGCAGGAGCTGTGCGGGCAGGTGTTTGGACAGGCCAGCTCAGACTTGTTTTTGTTTTTGAAAACCATGCCTGGCTTCTGTGACAGGGAAAGCCACTCGGTGGGAATAGACTGGGATGAGGACGTGCTTTTGCAGCTGTTCCAGCTGTGTGTGACATTGGCCTGGCAGTGCAGACTGCCGTTCGTTCCTGGGGAGTGATCCAACAGTGCAGCCGATGGCTTGTCCTGTTGCCCATCTTTCTCATGCCAAAGAACAGTGAGGAGGAATCAGATTAATTCAGAGAAATTTAGGTTTCCGTGATCGTCCTCTCTAACTTAAGACAGGCGAACGGCTGACAAAAGAAATGTCTTGGAACAATCTAGGAACATATTTGGGAGTTGAGCTCAGCAGAACGCGTGCCCAACGGTCAGATAATAATGCTTCTAGAAGCCTTTGCCTGGTGTTATGTTGACTCTGAAGCGATGGTCTCCATTTCAGATGGCTTTTATCCTTGATTCAAATGAAAGTAACCAAGTTAAAGCAGCTTTTGTTCTGGAGTAATGACCCACGAACATTTATTTCCATGAAACTTAATTTGGTTCAGTATGCTTCTTAAGATACCAACCTTCACATCTTCCTCCTCTTGCTGAGTTTCTGTTCTCTCATTTAAAGCAGAATGGTCTAAGACCGTGTCCAGGATGGGAGAGATCTGATTCAAATTCCTTCTTTGCTGGATATAGAACAAGAATGTAAATAATCTGGAAAAGTGCTGGTGGGGGATGTGTACCAATTTCTCCAGTTAAACACATTTCTTGCAGTGCCCACCATCTCTTGAAACGATGACGGGGAATTCCCATGAGCCATTCAGGTCCCATTAGCGAAAACAAAATAGTGCACTTCTCTCTCGTGCAAAGTAACTTCTATAAAAGCACACACTTTCCGAACTCTTAGGGTGTGAGCCAAGTTCAATGGAGTTGCTCCTGCACCTGTTTGAATACAGCTTGTGGTATTTACACGGAGCTTACACACAGAACAATCCGCTGCGCAATCTTCGCGTTTGAAAGATGTATTGACTTTTCCACCTGCACAGAGAAGCCTGTGCGCGTTTCACGCTCTTGTTTGCTCTTCATACAGTGATTTCCTCCTAACCCACTTAGGTTTGCTCGCATCGGTTGAAATGATGCCTGTAGCTGCAGCGATTGAAAGAAGTGGCGTGCAGCAGCGGGGTGCGTGCTGTGGCTCGGTCCTTACTTCATGGCACTGAGATTGTCCCTCCCCAGGATCTGTTAACTCTGCTTTAACACCCAGTCCTGTAGTTGTCTAAGGCAGGAAAGTGAGACCCCACCTGGATAAGAAAAATATTTCCAAATTTCAGAGCGTCCAGACTTGCTCTGAGGCTGCCTTCCACTCCGACTGGCACAACAGCCTGCTGCAGAAACCATCTGAGCAGTTTGGCACTGTTCCATTTCAAGAAAGTTACTGCTGACTGAGAGCACTCAAAGGGAGGTGACAGTCTTGCTTAAGTTTAAAGGACCAAGTTGATCCACGATTTAATTAAGTAACAGTATACTGCTAAGACCGGAGTCACATCTGCCTGTCTTCCTGCACTGTGACCTGCTTCATCAGCTCTGCAGCTCAAATTCCTGCAAGAGGAGTATTTGTTTAAAGTGAAGATACTTGAAAACTGTAAGAACCTCACTTTTTTTCATTTGCTGAGAGCCAGCCTCGAGTAATCAGATGGTGCTGGGTGTCTAGACATTTTAAAAATAGCTGTCTTTTGGGGCATATTTAAGTTCAGGAACTGCTTTCATTATTAATTCCTTGCTAGTCTCTCACTGATGCTGCCCAAGCCAGTGCTAAGTGTGCCGATCCCTGCGTGGCTCTGTTAAGCAGCATGATATGGCTCAGAGAAACACCAACTGTACTAACCATACAGCTTTAAATACACTGCTCATATACAGTTCATGACGATTATTTTTTTAACTTTTGGAATCATGCCAATGCCAAGAGAAGGTACATATCCCTCTGGTCTATTTGACACAACCTAAAAAAATACCAGAGATTAGCAGAACTAAAATGCATTGGTGGAATTCAAAACAACCAGCACACCAGAGGTATCTACGAGTTCAAATTCCTCCTCCTTGGGGACACTTCCATCCTGGAGCATCTGAGCTCCCCTTCCCGAAGCTGCAGTTTGGGATTGCCCGGGGCTGTACGAACTCTGGGTTGTGCCGGAGGCTCAGTCCCTCTCCCCGGCATTCCTGTGGGTGAGCAGGGTGCCTCTGGAGTCATGAGCGTTTTCTTTGGTGTTTCTAACATGGAGTGATGCGCCTCAAATATTTCATAGCCGTTATACAGAAACCAAAAGAAATAGCAGAGGTCTGTGGCAACAAATTTCATCTTTTCTTCAGGCAAGACCTCTGCTTTAGTGGAGATCACGTGAGAAATACCAGTATATGGAAATGCTAACAATTATTCTGCACGTGTTGTAAGAAAACATTGCAGTGAATAAAATGCGTTGTAAGGAGAACTGCGAAGAAATCGCCTTACTCCATGACTCTTCCAAACAATGATCTCCTTAGAAGATTCTCTCCTCCCAAACAGATAGAAAAAACAGTTCAGCTGTGAGCAGGGCTGTTAAATGCACTAAAAGACCGGAGTGCTTTCTCTGCAATTTCTTTTCCCTGTAAAACGCTGTAGAGCCCTGGAATCAGGATCCTGCCAGCTTTGCCAGGTGACCTTCAAATGACAGCCTGAGAGGTTCACCATTGCCAGTCCTCCTGTTCTTTTACAGTTCCCTGTTAAAAGGGTGACAGTCCTACTGCAGCTGTGAAAAGTTCTGCTTCCCTCAATTCAGTTTAATTGAGATCACTGTCAAAACACCACCTGAAGCGACATCCCGTCAGCCAGCTGCCTGGTTGAGGTATATTTAAGCTGGAGGGTTAGCTGTGCGTTCCTTTGAGGTGCGTGGAGCTGCTGCTCTGTTACGAAAGGAAGCCGTGGGGAGCAGCGCTGGTGCTCCCACCGCTCATCTCTCTGTCTGACCTCCTGTAGTTATGCCGAGACGGCATTTTGTGAGCTCCCTGAATCAGCTCATCCAGCTTCAAAAGAAACTTGAGAAACAGTTCCCCACTTTGCAGGAGGAGGTTAGAGGATGTTGGAGGAGTATTCATTGACCTCCTCGCTGCCAAAACCCCATCCAGCTGAAAACACGCCTCGAGACAGGATTCCCTGGCAGCCTGCAGAGCTCAGCGCCGACAGCCAGAGCTGCCCTGGGAGCAGCGGCCAGCGATGCAAAGAACGAGCAGCACACGAAAACCACTTTCTAGTCTCAGCCTAGAGAATGGCAAATGTTTGTTCTTTACTTAAGGAAACCTATTCCAAGAGTCATGTTTAAATTTCAGTATTTTCCAGCACAAAGTAAATGTAAGCAAGCCACATTCTTTTACTGCCTAACTCAGCCGTGTTGGAATTAATTCTTCCACCAATGATGATGTGAGTGATACAATGGAGTATGTCGTGTATCGACACGTGTTTAAATCGCCAGGAGGGTGTAAAGGGTATAGATAAATAGAGGAGCAAAGCAAGCAGTAATAGACACGGAATTTGACCGAAGCACGCAGTGTTGGAGTATTATTAGATGAAAGTTCTGTAGTTGCAGGCAGAGGAGGAAACATTTCTCTACCATGCTGATAAGAGAGAATAAATTTAAAAAAAAAATAGCTTTAGTATTAAAGTTCTGGACCAGACTTGATGCACGATCAAGATTTATGATAAATTCATAATGCAGTTTTAGATCTCATTCTAGAGATGTCAGCTGTGTGTATGTCGGGTAGAAGGAGAGAAAGCAGCCTGGGGTTTGTATGGGTCTCTCTGAACACCTGCACCACCGGCACTGAACCCTCATTTCCTGTGCCATTTTCACGATGCGTTTTTTTCTGCTGAGGCGTGAGTTAAGATTAAAGATGATGCACGAAATTTCACAGCTCAGAATATGTCCGTATTTCTCTTGAGGGACCCAGTTTATGATGGTTTATTATCAGCTGTTTCTTATCAGCACGTGTCACGCTGATAATCTAAAAACATCGTCTGCAGGGTGTCCCTTTGCCTTCTTGAGTAGCACAGAAGCCACGTGGCTTTGAGTTCCTCCCATGTTGGCTGGTGAATAGCTGCTCTGGGGATGGCACGGGAGTACCAGGACGTTCGCTCATGGTCAGGTGCTGTCCCTGGTAAACAGATGAGCAGGGAAAAAGGTCGTACCTGCACGGTACAGATAGGTGAGACTGTCCAGACAGGGGGTTAAAAAATAGGGCATGGAGACAGTCAGTGAGAAATTCCCAGCTGTATGTATCGGACCGTCTGGCTGTCCTGCAGCAGCCTCGCAATCCTGCTGCTGACAGAACGGCAGCTGCCTTCCCTGGAGCGGAGAGGGCTGCGGGGGCATCGTCGCTCTGGAAATGTGCTCACAGGGTGAGAGAAGTGTACGTGAGTCCTTGGGTCCCAAACGGATGCAAAGCATCCCAGTGTTACCCCCACACCTAGCTTCAGTTCCTGTCTTGGAGCAGAATAAATTCACTGAAGGAGCGTGGTGCCTTTGAGCGTGGTAGGGCGCACGCAGCGTCTCGCAAACCTCGCTGAAAGGGCGCAGTGGCTTCTGAGAGCTTTGCCTTTTCATCACCCTATAAACCCACTCGTATGATTGTCTTTCGCAGTCCCATGCTCTGATTATTATTGAATTTTAAAGGATTAGCGTGATGAGAATTGTTAAACATCTCTTTTCTCCTGTAACATTGTAATGAACCAAACCTTGTTGTTGTGATCAGGAAATGTTTGATGTAATTTTGGATGAGAATCAGCTCGAAGACGCTTGTGAACACTTGGCAGAATATCTCGAGGCGTACTGGCGTGCTACCCACACCACCAGTAGCACCCCCATGACTCCTCTGCTGGGGCGGAATTTAGGATCCACTGCACTTTCACCGTACCCCGCTGCCATCTCTGGATTACAGGTACGAACACACCTTTCGGCCCCCAACGCCAGTGCAGGTCAGGTGGGGTTTTTAATCTATGGGAAAATAGTGTAATATATTTTACATAGCAGAACCACTGTTTGCTTCGTTAATTACAACTCACTGCTTGGCCACTGCCAGCAGTTAGAAGGCAAGCTAACCCCCTCGCCGGTGAAGAAGCAGTTCATCAGCCAAGTGCTGACTGCTCTTTAATGGGAAATAAAATGACCCCAAATTTGCTGGCAAGGTGTTAGCTCTTGAGGAGGAGTTAAATAACCCTCTGTCAAGTGGTATTCTAGCTGTATTAGAAAACAGAATTTGTTTTGATCTGGCAAAACGCCATTGCAAATGAGACCCTTTCAAATGGGAATAAGCCTGTGCAGTATGTCCCAGAGCTGAGATAACAGTTCCTGGATTTAAGAGCGCAGAACAGTGTCTGGAGTGGTCCCTTTTATTTCTACTCATAACTTCATAAAACGTTCACTTTTGGGTGAAAAACTTCCATGCTTGTGTCTTGTGTCAGCAAAATGCCTTCGCCTTTTTGAGTTCTTTGAGTATGAATAAAATACATTTTTTTATTTTTTTTTACCCATTGAAAAAAATTCTGACCATTTTTTTCCACAGGGATAGCTCAAAAACGGCTGAACTTTGAAACTTCAAACCTGGCATGTAAATAGTCCTTAATGAGAAGTACGTGCTTTACTAAGTTTGAAAACAGAAAATGTTTTTGATGAATAGTTATGAATGCTTGAGAAGATGAGGAGGACTGCAGCAAGCTTTTAATTCTGAAAGTTTTCAGGAGTTCTGTGTGCGTGTGACTTGCTAGGAGTGTGTGCTTTCTCCTGTACGTCAAAAGTAGAGCTGAGCACATGACATTTAATGAATAATTCTCCTGACAAATTTTAACCTCTGTTCTGCTCGTAGAGTATCTGGAAGCAGGTAACAGTTTGGAAGGAAAGGATGCGTTGTTGAGTGTTTTCAGTTAACGTAAAGCTGTTTTTTCTGTGAGTGGATTGCACTTCACGGAAGGTGCATGGTACCTGCTGCTCACGTTTAATGCTGTGCTTGATTTTATCAGGGTCAGCAGGTCACTGTCCCCTGACTGGCTGAATGCACAAGCACTGTTCTGTTACTAATCACGTGCACATGTAAACTGTCGTTTCCATTTTCACTTGCCTTAAAATTTCAGTTTTCCATCCCTTCATGACAATAAAATGCCATCTGCAGAACGTTCACCTCTTCGGTTTCATTTTGAGAACTGGGTGTATCCACAGAATTTTTTTCAGGCATTTATTTCTCTCTGATCAATGGACGCCAGCAGTAACTGTGAAATGTTGCTCCATTTACTTAGGGAAAACTCACACTGAAGATGAAAATCACCCCTGTGCAGTGGGCTGGCTGAAGGTACGCATCACTTAATCCCCACTTCACCCGACTTGTGAAGGCTTAGGTGGGACTTGAATGGTGCTAGTTCTCTGCAGAGGGGTCAATTTCTCCCCGAGTGAATGATACCCAGCTAGAGACGGCAGGATTCGGCTTTCAGTGCCACTTACCCAAGTGTTCAGGCCCATTTAAAGAGTTCTGATGTTTTACGGGGTTATCGCGCAGTCAGGACTCCCATCATCTGGAGTGCTGACCCACCATCCAGGGGTTTAATATCAGTTCAAGCCTTCAGAAGGCCTTGCATCAGCTTTAACTGTAATAATGCAGCACGGTGATTGCGAAGCACTCGCATGAATCCTAGGAATTAAAGTAGTTTAGGTGCTTATGATATATTCAGAAATTTTACTTCTTGTGACTCCTCCTCGCCCGATACCTTGACATTTTTTTAACAAAAGCCCAGAGCCTCGTGTGACAGTCCCACCCGAGAGTGACACGGACTCGCTGAGACAATCTGTGCATCCTTTACCTGAGCCGGGTTTAGGAGTAGCCCCTTGTGTACTCCATCGGGGCTTGGGCTTGGGTTTATTGAGAAATAAAACTTTGGATTTAACTGAAGTGTTTGGGCTTCCTGAAGGTGATCAGGGTGAAGTTAAATGGCGTAGGGACGGAAGAGTCGGAGTGGAAGGGAGGGAATATGGGACAGCACAGCACGCTCCGGCTGTGTCCCATTGCACCGTGCGTGGTGTGCCTGCCAGAGCTGGCGTCACCTGGTCCTTGGCCATGACCTGGCCTGAAAGGGGAGGATGTCAGTGTGGAGCTGTGTGTGTTTGCCATCCTCATCAGGAAGAGTAAATTCTGTCATCGCTGACTCCTGGGGACCAGTCATTTCCCATTGTTAGCTCTAAACCTCCACAGTTTAGTCTAATTTCAGCAAATGGGCTAAAATCCCATAGTCCAAATTTTGGGGCTGTGTGTTTCTTGGGCTCCAGGGGGGTTTGCATTTTAAGTCCAATTACTGCAGAAAACGTAACACAGCTTACCATTGCGCTGCAGCATCAAACGTTAGTGGGGGCACAGGAGCAGCATGCAGCCACACCAGTCTGGTGCCACGTTTGCACCTCTCGGGAGGTAAATAGCGGGATCAGAATGACTACACAATCGAGGCGGGGAAACAAAGGTTTCTAGAAAGGAGCAGGTTGCAGCCAGAGAGGGAAAATGCTCCAGGGAAGATAGAGGGTGTGAGCACAGAAAAGTAAAGCTGCAGTTGTTCAAGTGATTATATAGCAGAATTGCAAGCCTCGGTCAAATAAATATGAGAAGTCTAATTTGTGAAGAAAACACGTGGACTTTGACATCTAATCACTACTGAAACGTGGTGCTGTAAGGAAACTGGGGGATAGGGAGGCAGAAGTTGCTGCTGAGCGTGTGAATTTCCAGAAGGGCTCCTTTTCCCTGCCGGCTCGCTCTGTGGAGTCTCTCGGTGGGTAACCTTGGCAGCATCGATCCACAGAAAGAGATGCGACACGGTATCGGCTGTGCTGTAAATGTATCCCCACTGCACGGCGACGTCCTGCGCGGCCCAGCCCTTCGGTATAAATTATGCAGCTGCACGGTTGCCGTGCAGAGGGTTTGTAGCACAGGGAGGGTCAGGCAGGGTTTCAGAACCGAGAGGAGCAGACGATGCTGTCTGTGCGCCTGAACCTGAGGCCACCAGAGTGCTACCATCGTGGTGACATTCTCTTGGAACTTACAGGATCAGGAGAAGGACATTGGGTGTGTAATCTAGAGAAAGAAAAGTATTGACCGAGTTTGTTCTGAGAGTATGGGTGGCTATGCTCTTGAGAGGTTTCATGAGTGGTGACACTGAACAAAATATATTTTTTTAGGTTCTTTCTTCATTGTGCCTGTTTACTGGCAAAAAAAATTGAACTAATTGTGTTAACAGGATAAATATAGCATATTATTATTATTGTTATTATTATTATTATGGGAGGGTGAGGATAACAAAGGCTAAACCTTTTAATGAAGAAATAATCTTAGAAAAGGGTTTTCTGTCAACATATTTAAAATATTTATTATATTTTAGTTGAAAGAACTTGTTACTATCTAATCATTTTAGCCACCCCTTAGCTGCCTGGGTCCATCATTTGTTCGGTCAGATGAAGGTTTTTAAATAGGGCTCAGAGCTGCGCCCTTAAAAAAAAAAAAATCCCAAACACCAAAAATCTTCAGGTGTTTTCTAAAACCACAAAAATCAATGCTCACAATTGTCTAAACAGAAGAAAAGCATGAATATTATGTTCATGATCAGAGAAAAGTGATAAATGCTGAATACATCAGCTCACTTTTCATGCCAAGTGGCCTGTGATATTTAACCAGGTGAATAGCGTGCGGTACCCAGTGCGATACTGCGTGTGGTCTGCTTTCAGCTCTAGGAACCAGACTATTCGTGTAACCCGCTCCTGTAGCGTACAGACTGTAATGTAAAATAAATAACACAAAAGTGGATGGATTCTGAAAGACCTCAGAATTAAGTCTCAAAACAAGCTAAAAAATGTAAAATCCTCTTTGTCTGTATTAATTCTTGGATTCTTTGGCCCTCGTAGAGCCAGCGTATGAGGCACAGCAGCCACTCTGCAGAGAACTCTCCAATTGAGCGACGAAGCCTAATGACCTCAGATGAAAATTATCACAATGAAAGGGCTCGGAAGAGCAGGAACCGCTTGTCTTCCAGTTCCCAACACAGCCGAGATCACTATCCTCTAGTGGAAGAAGAATACTCTGACTCCTACCAGGACGCTTACAAACCCCATAGGAACCGAGGATCCCCTGGAGGATATAGCCATGATTCACGACACAGGCTTTGAGTTCAAGAACCTGGGGAAAAATAGTATTCATCAGTTGGTAACTTGCCATAACGTAGCTAGGAAAAAAACAAATTCATCTTAATTTGGCAGATGTGCCGCAGTTATACTGAAGTTGCACTCTGCTGTCATTTGATGTTAAGTAGGGGGCAAAAAAAAAAAAAGTTACCATGCCCTTATGTTTATGCCCAATCACATGGGTTGTTTTTTTGATTTATTTATTTTTAGTATAGCATTTGCATTTATAGCCATACTTTCTCTTGTCGTTAGAGATTAGACACATCCGTTTGTAATTTAGGGTACTTATCAAGTCACTTATAAAATAATTTCCTGTGCTGGAAATTCCAAATGACCAGTTCCAGTTGGAACCAATTTATAAACCAATTCCTGTTGGAATTTGGGTGAATTGACTGGAAAGTCGACTTGAGCATGTTGCAATCAGTTGAAAAAAAAATACAAATGAAAAATCTGAAAATTACCAACCAGTAGAAGCCAGAAAGTCAGCTACAGTATTCGTTTGCTGGAAGCTCAATTTACATTTTAAGTTAGAATAAAAGGATTTATTCTAACTACTTCTTTCCAGAATGGCTTTTTCAGACAAACCAAATGTAAACTATCGAGAGTGCCAAATATCACCAATTATTGCAGCAGTTACAAAATACTTTCCAGTTTGAAATTATTTTTAGACTTGGCATGAATGTTGCAGCAAAATGATTTCTTTAGTTTAGCCGGTACTGACGTTTTTGTTGCGGTCAGCGATGATGAGCTATGGCAGGATAAGGGGAAATAGAAAGAGGAGAATGAACAAACTTCAGAATAGTTGGTGTGGTTAGAGGTTGAAAATAGTCTTTTGTTTTTCTTCTCCTCTACCTGAGTGCAGCTAGTCATCCCAAAACGGAATATTGGTGTATAGATATATATATAATACTTTTTCTCCCATTTTTAGTATTCTGCCTTTTAAAATGGAAAACAACACACTCTCCTTACCCAGTGTGTAGAGTACCTCCATTCCAGTCCATCTCAGTACCTATCTGTATGTTACATTTTCAAACCCCATCTTTGAATGTCTGAAAATTCCAGCATTGCACAAGAACTCTCCATAAGAACGCCAGCTGAAATTTCAGGAATGAAATGTGAGGGCAGGGGGCAGGGTTAAATAATCCTCAGTGATGAACATTTAAAATCACATTTTGGTCAGAATCAGCTTGCAATAAAAATGGAGTGTCAGAACAAAATCTGCGTGCAGTGAAGGCGCAGAGCTGACATTTTTGATTCAGAGAACTATGATAAATCTTTGGAGATATTGCTGCCTTACCTCCTACCAGTCACTTCTTTTCACCTCCTGACTCTTCATTTTCTTTAAATAGATCAATTTCTGTGATTAGACCTTATGTCTTACATGAGCAGTGAAGCCTTAGATCCATTGTGATTGAAAAATTTACCATCATGGACCGTTTTGTACGACCCACTAACGTCTTTAAGCAGAGACTCCAGAAATTCCCCATGGCATGCCTTTTCTGACATTGACAGAACGATGCTGAACGTGCGTTTTTTAATGCAGGTTCATGTCAAAACTATTTCTTTCAAAAATGAGGATCATTAACTTTTATATTTGCCTTTTTTTTTTTCCTTTCCAAAGCCTGCTAAAAGTAGGCTTTAAAAGCATGTAGCACTAAATGAATTTCTTTAATATTACGGTTTCTTCTACTTTCTGGACCAGTTAGCAAAGCTCACTGGTATTTTCCACCACAGCTGAGTCTGGTTATCTTCTTGATGTTAACAACGAGAAAAGTACTTAGCCTCATATCTGGTACAGCCAAAACCAATGTCCATCTCTAGCAGCATTAACAGATCACGGATGCATGATTAATTTTTTAAGCAACTTCACAGCCTAGAAGGCAGCCTTCAGCACCACTAGATGATTCCAATGGGCCAGTTACCAAGAAAAAAAACAAAAATTTCTGCATCCATTGGAGTAAAAGAGTTAAGAATGGAGATGACAGACCTGATCCTGCTTGATTTTCTCAGGCTGAATGCCTGCAGGTTCCAAAAGAGCATTTAGGCTGAGAAGGCACTGCGGGATCTGGCCTGGGAAGGGTAGCTTCAGCTGCCTTCTCGAATCTTTTCTGCTATAGCACAGTGGAACATTCTCCAGTAATTTTTACAAATCTTTCTTACGTGTACAGCACACATACCTGCATGAGAAAGAAGGCATTAGGCAAAACATTTTTTCTATAAGCTTGACTAAGTTTCTTGTTTGTGTGCATTGCAGTATTAATTGCAAAGGATGCACTGAGATGTATAAACCTAGATTAGCCAGCTGTTTCTCTTTATTCTGTAGTAGCGTTAGGGATCCGATCATTTAACCGCTTGAAGATATTTGCATTTTAACGGCAGGTACCTGCGAAGCACCTACATCTATTTTCTAGCAAACAAGGTTACTGCTTTATCATTTCCTAGACAAAACCGTCTTTATTTCTAGAGCCTTTCGGAGCCTTGTTTTGAAGTCTTCCATGTCATGCTAGGAAAGGGCAAGATCTACACAACACGTATGCACAAATCCCATCACCTGCAGCTGCTGGAGTGCCAAAACCGCCTTTGTTTGTTCTAATAAAACCAAGCTTCTGAGGGAGGTCCTGTATTGTCTTGAACGAACATGCTGAGTTCCTTTATTAGGTGGGTTTCAGTTGACTTGACTCTTGTATGTACTTTACCCTGTCCTCTCCCGCTGCCCATTCCATGTTAATGTAAGAAATCAGTTATGAGATGCAGCAGGTCTCCTTGCTCGCTGGGTTTTTTTATTCTATGAAAATAGATATATCTTTAAGTACAAATATACTGAAGATGCTCATAGATTATTAATTTATTCTAGATACAAGCTACAAGAACTCTTTATTTTAAAAATAAATTATTTTTAGGAAATGCGGTAATCAGTAAAAGCTGCAGTGTTGATCAGGACATGCTAACTCATAGTTTTTGTGTTAGAACTTCAGCGCTGCTAGCCAGCCGTGCTGTGATTTCTTACGCAATGGCGCTATAGAAAATTGTGACGTTCACGTATTCCCAAGTGGATACGAGTAAGTCGAATTTTCCAGTCCTCGTATTATTTCTTCCTGTTATTGAAATATTAATAAAGATCAGAGCTCTGCTCCTAAGCTCTGGCTTATACAGAGGATTTTTAGAAATGTTTATAAACACTTTTTTGTTGTTGTTATGTGAGTTTTTCATCAGGGCACTTTTGGATGAATGATCATTTAGCCAGTACATGTGATGACCACCATATCTAAAGACGGTATCTGTCAGTGTATTCCTACGTTTGTGAATAAATTAACAAAGCATTTTAAAAATCTTGAAGCCACTTTAAAGACAATGAATTGCTCGACTTGTAATTTAAAATACTTTCTCCTGGCAAGTTGTATTTAACAGCTGCACTGGTTCTTTTCCTGGTTCTGTAGAGGAACACATATCCCCTGGGACGTGCAGCTCACAGCTGAGGATGTTTTCTAACCCAGTATATTGTGAAATCATGTTCAAAGGAATGCAACTAAAGCTGTTCTGTATCAAATTTTAGTTTATAAACTGTGGACCAAATTAGATGATAATTTTCTAAACAGGTCTGTCTGGCAAAAATCAGTTCCTCTGCTTGAGAATGGTTTGCTGCAAATAAAAAAACGTTTCACTGTGTTTTCTCCAGGTTTCAAAGCTGCCTCTGAAGTCAGTATTTGAGGGTTTAATCTTTTGTGCTCCTGGCTTTTAAAATAATGTTTAATACGTACTTAAGAGAGTGAAAATTACACACAGGAGGAAAGGTAGCTGTAGGAATAACAAGGTGACGGTCGTTCCTCTGGATATACGCAGCCCTCTAACTTTAAGAGCAGTTTGACTGCAAATCTTAGTCATTTCTTCTTTAAGAATGCATTCAATGTGTCCTCTGCTATGTTTTGTTTTCCAAGTTCAGTGCTTATGAAGCCTGTCCTTGATTCCATGGTCTTTTTTTTAAAAAACAAAAAATAATTGGAGACCACAAAAAAAAATCACATGCACATTTTGTAAAATACCATTTATACAAATCTGGTTTTCCTCCTAAAAACGTGGATTTTAAAATTGGGTTGTGTTACCCCAATTGGTACAACAACAAGTTTGGATATATGGGGTTCTGCTCCCATGTATTTTCTCGCTGTTACCTCTCATCGTAACAAGAGTGCAAGATACTGTAACGTAGCCAGTTTTAACTCCAGGGGAATTAAGTTCCCATTATTTTTAAAATGATGCCAAAAGAGAGTATATTGTTTGAAGAGTTGTCATTTGAATAACCTTTGTTAGATTGTACTCAAGTCCAGTTTATTTTTCATGGAAAAATAAAGGTATGTCTTTAAAAATAAAGGGACATTTTAATAGTGTTGTAAAATATATGTAAGGAATTAACTTGGAGAAATGGTACTTAGTATTGGAATGTGTGTTCAGTTCCCTTTCATCATCTGTGGAATCCCCTTAAGAAGTCAAGAGAAATATTGTCATTGAGTCCATACAGAGAATTATGGGAGAAGGAAGGAGTAATTTTTTAAATGTTAATCAGAGTGTGGCATTCCTTTATTCCTTTGAAAGTGGTGAAACTGGGAGGAGGACTGGCTTGTCTCGGTGATGTTTAGTAAACTTGCCTTTTCCCCTCAAATTTCTTGCAGTGAGTTCCTGTCTGGACTAGATCTTACAGACTCCTGAACACAGTGTTTATTACTGTCTTCTCCGAGAAAAAGAAAAAAGAGTAATTAAAAATTAATTACAAAAAACAAAATGTAATTAAATTGAACGCCACAGTCCCCTTTGATATTAATTCTACTCTGTAAAAGCAGTAGAAAAACCCATATAGTGGGAACATATATTGTACAGTACAGAATGATCTATTTTGCCAATGATATAAAAACAGAGCAAGGGAAAAGAAGCACATTTGTAATAGCACAAATTTACAGTAATTCCACTGTTGCATTTGGTATTGTGTTTTTGAAAAAAAAAAGGGGGGGGGGGGCAGATATTTTGATCCAGCATCAATGGATTTCTTTCTGCCTGATAACTTCAGCAGTTTATTTCTAAGCCTTGCATTTTGCATACGTGATTGATTTTTCAATAACTTTCCATATTAATTAATGAAAAAAAAAGAACCTTTTAAAATGAGAAAGCCCACTGCATTCATTTCTGCTGATTTCCTCCTCAAAGCTGAAATGACATTAAGAACTACTTTTGGCCAACGTATAGATTTTGGCGTATGGCTAGCAGCCCAAGGTCTGGAATGAAACGCTCCCGGTAAATACCTTCTTGGGGCTTCACCTGGTAAATACCTTCTTGGGGCTCCGGAGCTCCTTGGTTTTGCGTGTGGGGATGGGGAGGAGGGGAGAGAAGACTGTGACACCCCAAGAGCTGTGGGTGAGTCCACCTGCAACCCGCAAAGGAAGGGAAGCTTAGGGGATGCGTGCTGCCTACCTGAGGTTGTCTTTACCCTGGAAACGTGCTCGGTTCTCAGGCAGAGAGAAATCCAGCATGCAAGAGCCGTGCGGGGAAAAGAATCGAGCAAAACACAAACTGCAAGAGAGAGAGAGAGGAGGGGGGAAGAGATGGAAACAAACTATGGACCTTGGGCTTCTCAGCTCCCAGAAAATCTCTTTTTCTTCCCCAAACTGGTTCCCAGGGATAGCCGGGCAGTGTTACACCGGCAGCCAGTTCAGTCACGCTGGTAAAGACCTTCCTGAATAAAATACCCAGAAATCGGAGTTTTCTTTTCTGCCGATTTGCCCCTTTCTGGTTTTATAGATCCTGTATGTGTAGCATTCGGACACGGCATGCTGGGTACAATAGACTATGCAAAAAGTGTACAGTGCTGCATGCTTTGCTCTTTGTGGCTTTCAGAGAAAAACAACAAAAAAAAAGTGGTGTTATTTTTGTGAATTATTTAAAAATGCGGACTGCATGCCCATAGCATCCTCATTTCTATGGTTTTATGGAATTTAGATGTACAAAAACGAACCGCATTACCTTTTCTACAATAAATGANGATCGCTGCCCTCTCTGCCTTCGCCGCCCCCGCCGCTCGCTGAGGCGGAGTCGCGTAATGGCGGCTGCGGCCCCGCCCACAAACCTCACAGCGACGCTCCCGCCTCCCCGCGTCCCTACGGTGGCCGCGGAGTCGTAGATTCGCGTCGCGTTTCTCTTCCCGCTCCCGCGGCCGGTCCCGGGCGTAGGCGGTTGAAAGCGGGGGGCGGGGGGGTGAGGGGGGAGAGAAGCGGGACGGCGGCGATGTCCGAGCGTCAGCAGGCCCGGCGAGGCCCTAGCCCGCCTTTTCATCGGCAAACCAAGCGTCGGGCCGGGCCTTGAGCCTTCCCCGGGTGTGGGGATAAGCTGGGCGCTGAGGAGGCGGCGAGGCCCGGAGCTGAGGATGGGGATCCTCTTCACCAGGATATGGAGGCTGTTCAACCATCAGGGTGAGGGGAAAAGCGGCGGGGAGAAGGGAGATGGGGCGCTCAGGGGATGTGGCAGGTGGAGGGCTGGGCCTGAGGGCGATCCTCCGGCCGCGCTGAGGCGGCGGGTCCTCACCTCCTCCTTCCCCCTCTCTGGGGGGGACCGGGTTNGAAAAAAAAACACTACAAGAGGTTTAAAAGTCTTGATTTTTGGGTTTGGTTTGAACTCGGTACGGCAGCACCGAGCTGTCCTGAGCCCCAAAGGGCGCTGTGCCCTTGGGCTCCTTCCTGTGGGTTCGTGAGGGAGGGGAGAGCGGTGCTGGCTCCCCTCAGGAACCCGCCTCAGCGAGCGCCGGGGGCGACGAAGGCCGCGAACGATCGCTGCCTTCGCCGCCCCCGCCGCTCGCTGAGGCGGAGTCGCGTAATGGCGGCTGCGGCCCCGCCCACAAACCTCACAGCGACGCTCCCGCCTCCCCGCGTCCCTACGGTGGCCGCGGAGTCGTCGATTCGCGTCGCGTTTCTCTTCCCGCTCCCGCGGCCGGTCCCGGGCGTAGGCGGTTGAAAGCGGGGGGCGGGGGGGTGAGGGGGGAGAGAAGCGGGACGGCGGCGATGTCCGAGCGTCAGCAGGCCCGGCGAGGCCCTAGCCCGCCTTTTCATCGGCAAACCAAGCGTCGGGCCGGGCCTTGAGCCTTCCCCGGGTGTGGGGATAAGCTGGGCGCTGAGGAGGCGGCGAGGCCCGGAGCTGAGGATGGGGATCCTCTTCACCAGGATATGGAGGCTGTTCAACCATCAGGGTGAGGGGAAAAGCGGCGGGGAGAAGGGAGATGGGGCGCTCAGGGGATGTGGCAGGTGGAGGGCTGGGCCTGAGGGCGATCCTCCGGCCGCGCTGAGGCGGCGGGTCCTCACCTCCTCCTTCCCCCTCTCTGGGGGGGACCGGGTTGGTTCCTTCCCCTTGTGAACTGAGTTTTGCCCCCCCCCGGGTAAAGGGTGAGGTGGGGGAGCTCCCTCAGCCCTGAGGGGGTGTTGGGGGGTGGCCCAGGAGGACAAGGTGCGGCTAGAAAAGTTGAGGGGTTCTCTCCTCCTTTTTTTTTTTTTTTTTTTTTCCTGCGGTGAGTCACTGGGAAGCTCATTTCCTGAAAGGTGGATGTGGATGCAGGAGGTGTACGGCTTGGGGTTGTGTTGTGGCGTGTAGTTTCGGTTTGTCATCTGCTGAGTAGGCTTTATGGAGCGATAAAGCTCCGTACCTGGCAAAATTGCTCATTATGGAGTAAATTTTGTAAATAACGTTGGGTTTGTGACACCTGTGTCCTTATTGTAAGGCCTTAATGAGAGCTGTGGCTATTAAACACATGCTGACGCTCTTATCCGTGCTTATAAGGTCTTGTAAATTTAATTTTGAGTGCACTTTAATACTGAATGTCCTGATTCTGTCCCCTAGTGCAAATCCAACAAAATATTTTTGTCTTGTAGCATCCAGCCCCACCTCAGATCTCCTGTTCCAGCTGATTTCCTAACATCCGCTATGCTGGCAACATCCCACCAGAAAGCAAAGTTCCTAGTTGTGTGGGGTCAGGTAAGCGGATGTCTTTACAATATTGTGCAGTTATGCAAAGTTATTAAAACTGGAATATGTATTTAATGGTATATCAGACAACTCTGCAAAACCACACAATATTGATAAAATCCAAAACCAGGAAACCCCCCCTTACCTGACCCCACTCCCCTCCCTCTCTCTTTTGCGATGAATCAATGCAAGTGTACTTTGCTGACAGAAGGAATTGATCTCTGCTCTTCTGAAGCTTGGGCTAGCGGCTTTTTGTTGCCCTTATGGGCCACTGGGGATGGGGGAAGAAAGCCCCCTCTCACAAAGCTTTTACTTGCATGAACAGTCCCGTTGAAGCCAAGGTTGTTTGTGCAAGTAAAAGTTGTGTAATGTAGCAGAGAGCAGGCAGCGCTCCTTCCTCCTGGAAACAGTAAACTTGGATGAGCTTGACAACATCAGCTGTAGAATTCAGATGCAATTTTGTGATATATAGGGAAGAAGATGCTAAATAGAAACAATAATTGGTTCTGGCGTTGAGCTCCAAAATGTGTCTGTGTGTGTGTCAGAGTAGTTTTGTGTAGTGCTCAGTGGTTCATCTAAAACCGAACTGTGTGAGTGCGTACAGTGAAATGTTCATAGGCAGCTCTGGTCTCCAGGTTCCAGACCTGCTGAGAGGAAAAGAGGATGCTGAGGGGGACAGGTGGATCACCCTGCTTACAGTGCAAACTGCTGTTGTGGCTTTTAGCAATTTGCAAAAACATAAAGATGTTGCAGGCCATAATAAACGCACGGCTTTGGAAATGAACATTTAACGTGTGTAAGCATGTGCTCTGGAGAACGGCCCTAGTTGGGGGGAACAGAGAGTGCGCTCTGTTACAATCTGCAAACATGTATAGACGCTTGGGAAAGGATTCCAGCGTGAGGCTGCTCTAGCAGTTACAAGAAGGAAAAAATCCACCTCTAGTCTCTCAGAAGTTGTTCCTGTAGATGTGCAGATGGGGAAAAATTGACAGTCACCTACTCTGAACAGTCCAGGGGTTTGTACACCCCCGTGGACAAACACACTTTTCGGTATGGCCCAGGGAGGGTGACACCTGCAGTTTGGCAGTGTTTGTTTGGGAAATCAGTCAAAAACGCAACACCGGCCTTGTTTCATAACACCGTTGTAATCCTGATAGCAAAGTGAACTGTGTGATTTACCGGTGGTATTTTTATTTCAGAGCACAAAGTAATCATTGTGGGTCTGGATAATGCCGGAAAAACGACGATTCTTTATCAATTGTAAGTATGAACGGCAGAAGACATTTCACGTTTTTTTTTAAGTGTGCATTGTGTATCTCGCTCCAGCTTGTTGACGCTTCCCGTGTTAGTTTGTACTTTGATGGCTTTACGCTGAAGACCACTGAACAGTATGGGTGGCAGTGGGTCAAAGTGTGTGTTTAGAGCGTGGAAAGGTCTGTATTTTCCCTGGTATGTGAATAAGGTTTTGTTAAGGGATTTTATTTATCAGATTACATAGTTATTGCCACTTAATCACAACTGCTTCTGGTGTCATCGCGTAGTCTGTTTCCCAGCTCCATAAAGTATGATTATATCGAGGGTTAGCCGCAGAACACCGCTGCTAAACTGGTCTGTAAGTACTAAACAAATTGTTCTGTGAGTAGCAAAGCAGTGAAGCCTGACCTCCCCCAGCCGTTAGTTGTGTCCTGCATCCTGAGATGTACTTTCCTGTCGTTTGTAGCATGGGATGAAGGAGGAAGGCTGAGCGCTGGCTGAACCCAGCCACAGTGGTGCTGGCCAGGGCTTTATTTGAGCCGCCAGCTTTGGTAGCTGTCGCGCAGCTTCTGGCATTGACTCGTTTTTGTCTTGCGTTAACCTTGCTGCTGGTTTACATAAAACTTGGACGAGCTTCGTATCTCTGGTCCGTGACTGCGTTTTGATAAAAGGGTACAAATGTGGCCACAGACTCGAAGCTCCTAGGTGGGACAGGCAACTCAAGGTCTGTTTCTGATGGAAACAGGTGTGCAATTTCTCATGTGAAGTAGTCTGGTGTTAGGAAATATTCCTGAGTCAGTGTCAGAAATAGTTCCTGTTAAGTGATACAACCAAACTGGTCCAATCCTGCACGTAAAATATGCTTTCTTAAAATGCTTGAGATTTGTCAAATTATTGCCAGCTTTTGCCTTTCTGAAATGTGAAACTCATGCAGCGTTTCCAGCCGCTTGTGCCCTAGCACATGCTGCAGAGAAAATGAAAAGGTGAGGGTGGTAGTTGTTGTTATTTCAATTTGGAGTGAGAGATTTGTAAAAGCATAAATAGAATGAAGAATATTTTTCAGACTAGTAACTGCTGCAGCTGGGGGCTGTCCTTGGTGCATTTTAATGATGTCCGTGTCTTTCCACTTCCTCCCCAAACATCTCATGATTCCTCTCATCTTTTTATTTCTGCAGTCTCAGTGTTTTCTTTTCCCTTTTGTGCAGTGGATCTCTATAAGCCTCCTTTTTCTTTCTGCTGCAGGACTTCCCCTTCTCTCTTTGCATATTCGTCTTCCCTGCTTTGCGAGAGCTCCCTGCGTGTACTGTCCTGCTCCTCCTGCTCGACTCCTCTTTAAACCCTGCCTCCATCTGTGCATATCCCGTTTTTTCTCTTACCATTTCTCCGTGGTAGATGAGCGTTCTGAGCATGAATGGATACATGTAACTCTTTTCAAAAGCCAAGGGCAGAGATGTCTCGGAGGAGTGTGTTGGTTAGTGCCTAACAGATCGTGGCAGCTCCACAGACACTTCACTTCTTCCTGTTTTTCTTCTCCCTCCCCTCAGGCAGCAGCAGGATTTTGTGCTCAGGTGTCTGGAAATACCATCCAGCTTTGTGCTCACCTGGTGTCAGTGGGGAGGAGGGAAAAGGCACCTATCGTGTTGCAAGCAGCGAGATGCAGCAGCTCGGATGTGAAAGGCTGCGGGGTCAGCCAAGGACAGGGCATTCGTGATAGGTCTCTCCCAAGCATTAAAAGAACTCTGCTAAAACGTGTTTTTTAAATATGAAATCAGCCACAGGCATCTTCTTATTGTTATCCTGAATTTGTTTTTACGGTTCTTTCTTCTAATCCTTCTCTCCCCCTTATATAGTTACCTTCAAGTGTGTGTGGTGAGAAGGTTTCTCGTTGTGTGCTGCTGAGACATGGGGTAACAGGGACTCCTTCTCAAACACCCAACCATCCCTTTGTCTCCTCGGTTCACTGTATCTTCAGCAAATATTCCAGCACTGTTACAAGTCTCAAATTGCTGTTGCTGTAACTAAAAGCTCTGCTAAAGCTTCAAAAAATGATTTTTTTCATATAAAATGAAAAAATATATCAAAGATTATCAGAATAAAAAATAATTAAGTTCTTTGAAAATAGTTGACGTTTTCCTTGAAGCTACTTATGCTTTTTTTGTGTATCTCATCCAGTGGAGCTTAAATAATTTGAACTTTAGGAGTCCCCAGCGTACAGGTTTGGTTAGCACTATTGATGTGGAACTGGGGGTCTTAATGACAAAGTTGCACTCGCTATCTCTAAAACAATATATTTGAAAGATTTAATGTCTGCATTTGTCTCCAAAAAGTAGTGTTAGTGGACCGTGCTGAAGGGAGGAGGAAGTTTGGCCATGAAGGAACTGAATGGTGCAGAAAGTGTGCTCTTAGTGGTCCGTACTGGAAGGAGTGTGAGCTGTAGCGTGGCTGTTGGAGCTGGATGATGAGCTGTTGTTTCTCTGCAACCTTGGAAATCTTGTGGCTTAACCACATTCTTGAAGAAAAACAACTGCTCTCTCCCATGCATGCCAAAATCAGGCTGGAAAAGGAAAAGCTGGCTGCTGAAAACAGCTTCTGAAGCAAATGTTCTCTCAGCTTCATGATTTGATTAATTATAATACAGTTTTGTTCATGAATGCTCTCTCAGCTTTATAATTTGATTATGATATAGTTCACTGGTCCTTTTTTATTGCTATTTTTATTTATTCTTGGTTTTATTTTTATTTGCCCTCCGCCGTCAAACCTTGTCTCTATTTGCCGCATAAGGAGCATTTGCTAAAATTCCCTGACTAAGCTTTCTACCTCAGAATACCCATCAACTTCAGTTTTCATAGAAGTAGGTCAGTTTGGAGTAGTGCAGGTAACTTGTCCATTTGTGCAGTTTCTCATGGCGTGGCTCTCTCCCCTCTGCAGCTCCATGAACGAAGTGGTGCACACCTCGCCCACCATCGGCAGTAACGTGGAGGAGATCGTGGTGAACAACACGCGCTTCCTCATGTGGGATATCGGAGGGCAGGAGTCTCTCCGGTCCTCGTGGAACACCTACTACACAAACACCGAGGTGAGAACACAGCCGTGCTGGAAGGCTCGGTGTGACCTTTGCTCAGGCGTACCCAAGATCCAGACGCGCATCCAGAGGGCTGTGTTACCGTGGCTGCTTCAGGGTACTCCTGTTTTGATTTTTGAAGTCTTCTCCTTAGCAAGCTGCTGTATGACTCGCTTTTGTATTTCTTCTGTAAGGTGCATAATATGGAGTTGCAATTGAGAGCAACTTGTTTGTAAGGACTCTGTGGGTATCTGCGGGCTTAGGGCAAGTGCCCAGTTTGTCTTGGTGTTGCAGATCCCTGTGTTTACAGCATGACAGCTCTCTGTAGCAGGTACTCTAAAACCTGTGTAACCCCTCAGGAGTCAGACTGAAAGCCCAGAAGCTTTCCTCTGGAAGCTCAGCCTTGCAGGCTTCCCTGATCAGTTTACTTAAGCACCCCCAAGAATTTTAAGAATTCAAATTATCTCTAATAATTTTTAATAATAATATCTTTAATAAATTATCTTTAGCGATTATGTCACACCGCGTATACTGACTTGATTAAAATAATGATTTAAGTCAAGCTTTTCTATGTGTTACCAAGGGTGGTTTTAAAAAAAAGTTATTTTTTTGATAATAATTAACTTGTTCTCCTGTGTTTCCCTATAAGAAGCTATGACGTGTGTCTGCATGTCTGCTCTTGAAGTATGGAGCTTGTGGGGTTTTTTAAATCCCTTGCAAATATCTCTTTGCGTGTTAGCATTTGAAGCAGAGGGATAAAGCTGTTACAGTTTACCTTTTTAAGGCTACAGCAAATTATCTGAGGGATCTGTGTTGTCACATCTCAGTTATGCTAAGCAAAGAACAAAACCAGATCTGGGATTACAGAGAAACAGTTGCTTTCAACATAAATTTTTCGCTTGAAATTGGAAAATGGAAATCCAAGGGACGTGTCAGAGCTGCGTTTGTGTACAAACCACGGCAGAAGTTGAAAACTTGTGGAAACTCCGGTGAGGAGAGGTTTACCTGGGATAGGATGATACCCAGTAATCCCACTGACTGTCTGGGGAATGTGGTGGGAACAGTAATGTGTTCTGCTTACAAGTGTGTGGCCAAAGGGTAGAGTTTGTTCTCTGACTGATAACTTTTCACTTTTTGAAGTTTGTGATAGTTGTTGTGGACAGCACAGACCGAGAGAGAATTTCGGTGACTAAAGAAGAACTGTATAAAATGTTAGCACATGAGGTGAGTAGACCCTGTGTCTTCTTTGTTTTAATATTTACTGTGGCTAAGGTCTGGATGATGCATGTTAAGGGAAGCTGATTTGCACGCTGTTTGTGAAAGTTCTCGTGCCTGCTAGCTGGAGACAGAGCAGGATGGAGAGAGGCCTCTCCGGTGAAGCCCAAGGCAAACTTCAGCACGTTCTCCCAGCTGCCGGCAGGACTGTGGCAGAGCTCTCTTGTTCCTGCTAGAGGCTCTGGCTTTTATGAAGCTCCCAGAAAAGCTGTAAATTAATACCAAATTGCTGAAGAGAACTCCCACAAAAGTAGCTTTTCAACTTCTGAGTGCTCCAGGGAAACAGAAGTTGGGACCTATAAATCACTTTAGTGGTTTTTATACTGCAATCCATTTTAATAGAGATTGTTTTAAATAAACATTGTTTCCTCCAACAATTTAATTACTATTTTTGACAGCTTCATGGTTGCTTGATGTTTTCTGTTTTCACAGCGAAACAGATACAGCTTTATTAATTTGTCTTATAGCAGCCAGCTAGAAAACTGAAGAAACAGGCTGCCTGTGGCTACCGCAGCCGTGATTCCACGTGTGCTCAGAATTACAGAACAAGAGCATCATTTGCTAACTTGTAAAGACCCTTTTAAAGTTGAGCCCTGTGTCAGGTCTAAAGCTGAGCTACCTGGGTCTGATTTGGAAATGCAGGAGTGCTGCATAAGCCAGGGAGGACCTGCGGCCTGACCTGAATGTCCCCAAGCCTTTACCCTCCCCGTGCGGGGCAGCGGGGCCAGAGCCCCCATTTCCGCTGACGATGTCTTCGCATAAGCTTGACTGCTGCTAGGACTCAAAGCTTGATGCAAACTGGATCAGTCTGTGTGAGATGACACTGAGGACACTGAGCTTCTGAGTTTAAGTGTCAGAATACAAAGATGTGCATAAAATTCATGGCATTATATCCCAAAATATGACATCTATATTTAAACTGTACCCACTGTCTTGTGGATGGCTGCAGGAAGGGCAAAGAATGCCTGTGTGTTTCCTTTGAGTGATCCTGGTAATCTGAAGCATTTGAGGGGAAAAAAACAAGTGCTTTGTCTAGTGTCTTGGGTTTCTAATTTTTGGTGTTTAAATGAAAATTGTGTTTAATAAAATAAATTCTAAAGGGTCTGGCATTCTTGGTCGTGGTGGGGTGTTAATGTGGCACGGGGGGACTGTTACCATTGGGTCTGCTGCTGTCGTAGTTAGAATTTCAGAGATGTACTCCTCAGTCTGTTGCAATCGCTAAACAAAATCTGCATTTCGTAACCTGTAAGAGGAAGGTGCAGAAGTTGTTAACGAACTGAACTTGAAATGAGGGAAGTCTGGAATTCTGAGCCGCGTGAATGCCCTTGTTTCATGTTGGGAGACTATTGCTGTGCTCCGACAGCACCCATCTACCAGCCAGTGTGCCCATTGTTGTAGACAGGATGTCTCCAGCGTACACTGCTGACTCTCCAGATGCTCTGATGTTTGAGGAGAACAATACATATAAGCTGAAATGAAAGGCAAATATTTATTTAGACTAGCTTTTCCTTGCAGTCCCTGAGAATCTTTTGTTTCTGATAACCAGTTCAATTGAATTTTTGTTAAGGCAAAATTGAGTTGCCCAGGTCATTTCCAGCTATTTTCTGGACCAATAGATCGTTTGGGAAATAATTTTACTGCTTGTAAGAATTAGTGTGCCTGATAGGCGTTTAAGGGAATGAGTTCTCTTGGCTTCCTGGGAAAACCTTTATACTTTCAGAGGGACAGATGTTCGATAATAGGTGCCTGAACTAGTCTAACTCCAGGCGGCTTGAGAGAAAATAAGCTTGCTCAAAGAGTCGCTGTTCTCTAAATTGTTGATACTGATGTTTTAAATATTGCACGGCCGTTACAAAGACGTTTATTGTAACGTGCTTGTTCTTGTCGATGGCCATCCTTCACTTCTAATGTAGCATAAGTGATGGTTTTCTACAAATCCTGTCTATCCTCTAAATAAATATTATTGCAGCTTGCTTCGTGCAGTCGGTGGCAGTCTGGATGCGTGTTAATGGCTGGGATTTCCCTCGCAGAGGGGTGCTGCGCAGGCAGGACGTCCTTCTGGCTGTGGAGAGCCACGGTGCCAGGCTGGGTGCCCATGCTTCCAGCAGCCGGGCTTGCAGGGCTTTACCAGTGCTTGAAAAGTTCTGGAGGGGTAACCCGCTCTTGCCCCATTGAAGAACTGCTGTGTGGTCTACTCGTCTGGTACCAACACCAGTCTCAGCAGCGTGGTGATACCTGAACATGGGGTGTGTGTGTGGAAGGCAGGCTCAGGAGATGTGGTGGCGGTTTGGGTACAGGGAGGGACCTGCAGGGTCAGGGTTAAACAGGAGGTTTTGGCTGCGTTGTTGCAGCTGCGCAGGTCCAGAGATACAGCACACCTCTGATCTTCACGGAGCGCTGCAAAACATTGCACCTGGTTTTACAGAGCATCCCAGGCAAAAATTGGACGTTTGGTCTGCTGGATCAAAAGATTTTCTGAAGCTACGTGTGAATCAGCTTGCAGCAGTTTATAGTTCAGGGGTTTTGGCTGGGGCTGAAGGTTCTCTGCTTTGATATCGCATCTTTTGCCTCCGAGGGCTGATTTGTAATCATCGTCTTTGTTCTTCTTTCTCTCTAGGACTTAAAAAAAGCAGGTTTGCTGATCTTTGCTAACAAGCAAGATGTTAAAGAGTGTATGACAGTAGCGGAAATATCTCAGTTTCTGAAACTGACTTCAATTAAGGATCACCAGTGGCACATTCAGGCGTGCTGTGCTCTAACTGGAGAGGGGTAAGAGTTGTTCTTGTCTGTAGGAGGGGAATCTTGAAGTATTTTGGTATTTTTATTGTGGTGTTTAGTTTTAACACCAATAATAATCTTACACTTAAAGGTTTTGGGGCTCAGAGCATAGTGACTTAGGATCCGTGTGATCCGAAAATCAACTTTCGCATCAAAGCCGCAGTCTCACCTCACAGTGATGTAAAACTTTATGTGATTTGGGCATAGTGGGGGTGGGAACAACCTAAAATCTGTTCTGGTTTGTTAAGAATAAGAACAATTAGAGATAATGTCAGTGCGTGTCATGAGGTGCTGAGATGTGAAGTCGCTCACCTCTAGATTGCATAGTAAGATGGAGGAAATCCTGAATTGTTTCTGGAAATGGTTCCTTCAGTTGAAATTACAGAGGTCAAATTGGTGCCCTGAAATTATTTTTTAATTTATCCTGAGAAGAGCGTGTATTCCTTAAAAATTCTCTCTTTTGTTTACAGACTCTGCCAAGGACTCGAATGGATGATGTCAAGACTTAAGATCAGATGATTTTTAATGACCTCTTTGCACACACGTTGCTTACAAAGAGCTGTACCCATGAGTACCTTCACAGTGGCAGAATTAATGGGTTAGATGTATTTATACTGAACCGATTTCAACTTTATTTTCTACATAGATGCACACACACATACGTGTATATAAATTAAGACCATTCGGCAAAAGGAAAGATGCAGTGGAGGCTCCAGTTTGGTTTCCTGTTTGTTTTCCTCTGAGGATGTGTCTAAAAGCTGTGATCAACCTTCTTTTCAAGATACAGCCACTCGGAACAGTCCAGTGTTGAGCGTGGTGAAGATGAAGTGAGAGGAAGAAGCTTTTAATTTTGAGTTTTATTATTCCATTGTAGTCCTCTCTAGTTGCAGACATCGGCTTCATTATTCCAGTAAATTAGCAAACAAATCAATGGCATAAATATCAACTTTCCAGTATTTTTAAGGTTACCGATGTTACAAATGCAAAAATATTTTCCTGTATGTGTACTGTATATAGTTGTGTATATTTATACCTCAAGTTTAGGTTGATTGCAATCTGTTCAGACCAGTGTGTAAAACCGAATCAGTATGTCGATGACAGCAGTACTAATATTGGACGTGGCCAACATGTCACCACTTCTTTTCCCGTGTGATCTGTGTGGCTGTCACATCCACACCTTTATAAAGCAAACTCTCTCTTAGGACTGTCACTTGGTTCTCACGTGATTTTTCAGTTAGGGAGGATGCCGTGATGGATTGGGGCATATGGATTGAACTTCAAATTACAGTGTCGGCAAACAGTAAAAATTTGCCAAAGAGTTTAAAATGGAATAGATTTTCTTTTTTATTGTAGTCATCATCGGATTAGGTGATTCCAAAAAGTGCATGTCCTGCCATCCTGTGGTACTGCTTTTCTTTTTTTTGCAGTACTGTTTGTTTATGATTCACATCTAGTACAAGTACCTTTAGCTGTCATGAAGGGAAAAATGTCTTTTTTTTTTTTTTTGCAGTACTTTTTTTTTTTTTTTGCAGTACTTTTTTTTTTTTTTTCTTAACCAAAGAGGAGGCACAAAAGTGTGTTTAAAAGTCCCACTGGAATCTTGCAAAACAAGTCATACTGTATTAAGTGTTTTTCAGAGGAAGGCACGCTTCTCTTGGAGAGCATTAAATATCTATATGCAATGGAGGGAACTGGGATGGGGAAGGGAAAAAAAACAGATGACACTACTTGAAAAGCTGTAAGTGGCCCCTTGACCATGTTCCCACAGAAGTTCCAGGGCAGTACTTCTTGAATATTTAACTCTCTTGCGTGGTCCCCAGGTGAGTTATAGAGCAGTGTCAGAACACTACGTGATGACCTTGTCATGCTGTGGCACCTGGTGGGACAGACGGACGGCTGGATGTCCCGTACAGAAGTTGTTCAGCATCACCACTTTAAAGGATGCGGGCTCCTCAGTGGGGTGAGGGATGGTTTGAAATGTCAGTATTGTGCAAGTGTACGTAGCCTGAATCGTGGGCTTTCGTGTTGGAGTTGTGTGCTGGGGGAGTATAGTGAGATGAAATAAATCTGTGGTTAAAATGCCCTTCCCCTTCTTAGCTCATGCATCTGATGGAAAATAGAAAGCTTAGTTGGAACTTTTTAAGGTGCTTATCTTTGGTATGGGATAATCGAGTCGGCGCACCTGCCTGCCTGCTTTGCTGGGGGTCATGTGAATTTGTGGGGAGAAGAAGGGAGGCAATTTCAAAAGTCTGTATTTAACAAAGGCAGGTAAAGAATTTAACTTTTTAATATATTTTTGGTATCTCTCTATGATGCTCACTGCCTAGGGAACCTGCTGTCTTTGTTAAACATTTTAATGTGTACATGCATATATTTGCAGGGCATGCACAAAGCTATCGATATTTACCTGGTGTATTGCGACGTGTAGAACTGTTTGAAGAAATAACAATTTAATGCAAAGACTCAGTTTATCTGATCGTACCTTCAAGAAACGAGCTCTGTGCACTCTGGCCTATGAAATGGAATTGTACGTTTTCTAGTCTTCAAAAAGAAAAAGCAGACTTGCTTATAAACCGAAGTGTTTGGGTTTTGAGTCTTGTATCTTCCCTTTCATCCCTTTAAATCATTTCGCTTTAGTGTTGTTAAACACTGCGTGCTTTTGCCTCAGTCTGCACAGGCTGTGTGTGTTGAGTTTTTGTTTATTTTTAAGACTACGAGTTGTTCCCTGTTAATGAGAGTATTTTAAAACCTGCTTCTTGCTGAAATTTGCTGCTTACTCCTTCGTTAAAATTTGTAGGACTTAGCACATCCACGTGGTGACGGTGTGGTGGTTTTTCCAGGCGAGGCTGGTGTTGCAGCCAGACATCCGATGTTTACACATCAGTAAACTTTATGTTTACTCTTTCCGCTCTCCCTATCCTTGCCACTTCCGCTTTCTGTGGCCTCTGGATTTGCAGTCTCTGAGGGCGAGGGACGTTGTCTGGAGTAGCTGGGAAATTCCTTGTCACCCCATTGTAAACAGGGGCGACAATTGCACGATCTCCCCTGGCAGGAGGTGTGATGGTGCTTTGAGGCGCAGCAAAGCGTCGGGAAAGCGGGATGGTGTCCTCCAGACGTTGCTGGAAGCTTTTGTAGGAAAGTTTGTCTTCCTGGAGGTTCTCCATGAGAACAAGGGTGTTTGCTCAGAGGTGAAGATTAGAAGAATCCACATGTACTGACCCTCCTGGCAGTGCTGTGGCTGGGACACGCCTTGCCTCCTGTGTATCAATAGAAATGTTTTTAAATTTACTCAGTAGAGCTGGAGAAGCGCAGAGAAACTCTTCAGTACAAACCCCCTTTTTGTATGTGCTGCTTGTTTACAGCTTTGTTTTCTTTTCCCTGTAGGACAATTCACATTTTTCCCCCAACTCCGTCCATAGAAAAGCAAGTGAACTTTGCGTCCGTGCTGCTTTCAGCTTCACTGGGTTATTGTTGGGAAGCGATTGTCTTAACATGAGTCATGACCTGGATTTGTATGGCTTTTGTGTTTCCCCCCTCTGGGTGTTGCGGTGCCTTGGCTTCCAGCTGAAGCTGGAGATTGCTTTGCCTTTGTTTTTCAGGAACTTTATTCTTAGGATATTATAGAGAAAAAGAGAGGGGGCTTAAAAAACGGTTATTGGAGTTTTATGCTGCAGAATGCCATTTTACCAGCAAAAACCACAGCAGCAACATTTCAATAATCTCATACTTAAGATGTTTCTTTTGGTTTAGCAAATAATAAACTTGGTAAATCACCTCTACAATGCGCTGCCTCTGTGATCTGAAAATTACGCAGGTTTTAACTGAGGAAAGGTGGGATACAGAGCTTGGAAAATGTGAACAGGGATCTACCTAGCTTCATTTTTTTTTCTCTCTTTTTTTCAGGGAGGCCTAACAGCTGTTTTCCTGTGCGTTATGTGGTATGTTCTGGGTGTACATGTATTTGTGTGAACGTTAAACGTTTCCCATCGGCACCTTCTCCAGTCTGTGCAGCGCAAGTGCCTAAAACTAACTCAGTGATCGTTCTTTTCTTCCTATGCTACAGTTTCCATTTTCCTTAAAATACAAATATTTCTATAAAATAATTTAAATATGTGTAAATGAGTGGGTTTTTTTCCCCTCCCTGCACACCGGTTTTAACATGATTTATGATAAATTCCTTTGTTACGGTTCCTTCTCCCCTCTCCATTCCAAGCACTTTTCCATTTGTCAGCCAGCCCCCAGCTAGCTGGCTTGGTGGGAGGAAGGATGACATTTGTCTTTGGATCAGATGGAATTCTTTTCAAGGAACTCTGGTTAAATGACTTAATCCAAGAATAGTTGGCCTCATGTAAGTAGTTCCTCTATAACTGGCTAGTAAAACATCAATTTTGCTGCTGTCAGATGAATTATGTCTGAAAAATAGTTTTTCAGCGAATTCCAGTGAATGTAATTGAAGCCTTTAAACGGTGCATCACTGAGCGTTACGGGACACGAAGGATTTTATGTCCTGAAGAGTGACGCTAAGAGAGAAAAAAGTCTTTGCATAGAGTTGTGATACGTATTATAAATACAAACGTGACTTGAATTGTTGTGAATCTATTAAATGTACAAAAATGAGGAATTCTAATTGGTTGCCACTGTAACTTTTTTACGATGTGCTTTAGAATCGTAAGCAGAAATTATATTCTTGCCTTACTGGGATTTTACTGGTTAATTTTTATATTGTACAGAAACTTTTTTTGAAAACGTTCTTCATGTCAGATACTCGCCTTCATTCGTATCAGGATCACCCTTCTGCACCGCCCTGGGCCAGATCCCTTGGGAGTAAGGACACGAGCTGGGTGAGGGGTTTTAAGCTTTTCCTATTTTAGAGAACTGAACTGGTAGGAATTAAGTTGATAAGTGCTGCTTTGCCTGGAAGGCTAGAAATCATCAGCTCAGTGTTGCCTAAATACTCCCTGCACCAAACACTGCGGAGGGTAGAACCGGTGGCCAAGAAAAGATGTATTCTCCTGGGGAGAGTGTCAAAAAGGAGGGAAAAAAAAAATAAAAAAGAACCTGGGATTGGAAAGCCTGAGCACTTTATGACTGATAAATCAAAGAAGTGGAAGTGTGTGCTAGAGGAATGGTCACCAATCCGGTTCAAACTGTGTTACATTTTCATGGATGTTTTGAACATGTCCTCAACTGTTCTTAGGACATTCTGTTCTCAAAACCTTCATGCCGCAGCCACAGTCCTGTGCTCAGCCTGTCCATGCTGCTCTGGACCTGAGCCCCTTGTCCTGAGGCTCTGCCAGACACGGGATTATGATACTAACCTCCAACACTAAACCTACCGTTCTCCGAGTGCAAAGTAAACGTCTCACATCAGCTCACTAATGATGTCGTTCTGCTATCGTGTATTACCTGTTTGTTCCAAGTGCACAGCCCACGTGTACATGCAGTAATCCTGTGACCAGGGTCGTATTTCTTTTGATCACTTGTATTTTGTACTTCTCTTTCTAAAAAGCTGGTTTTCTTTCTGAAAAAAATGCATCGAGGATGTGGCTAACACTGATACTGCAATAAAATTTCATTCCAGAACATACAAAATTATTGCTTCAAGTTAATACAGAGACTTGCGAGGGCTGAATCTCCTGGCTGGAGCACTGCAGTGTCTGAAATTTAACCATGTTTATTCAAGTCACTTAGGTAAAACTTTTTATAAAGCTATTAATTATAATAAAGTTCAATTATGATTCTATTAAGTAACTTTTCCTGAAATTTTATTATAACATTCCTTACTGCTTCCTGTCTTTCCTGGTCTTTAAAATCTGATTTTCATGTAGTCGAAGGGAATTTATCCAGTTCTTTTAACTGTTGAAGAGGTGAAACGAGCAGAAATTTGGTCTGGAATGGTTGGGGGGAGCTGTGTATGAGCACACACACACATTTACAGGTAACTTCACAACTGCTCATTCCTGAAAAACTGCTGGTATGTGTTATTTTCAGATGAAAGCACTTGTCAGAAATCTTACTGTTTGTGTTAAACCTTTCATGTGAATGTGTTGTGGTGGAACTTCCCAGGCAAGGATGGGATTTCTGACCCTGTACCTGGGGCTCCCTGGGTGGTGTTGGGGTGCGAAGCGCTCTTCTGCCAGACCTGTGATGATGGGGTTTGTGTTGGGAGGTTGTCTGGCACGTGGAACAAGTTTGGTAATGTGTTGGCTGGTTCTAAATAGAATGGAAATGAAAATTGATGGTGAAATGTGCTTTTCCGATAGAAAATGCTGAATTCCAGTGGTGTGCTGCTCCTGCCTAGTCACACAGCACGCGCTGGGATTGCAGCAAAATTCTTCAAAAGCCAAAGAGATGAAACCAGAGCTGGGTTAGAAAAGGAAATTATCGTGTCATGTGCTAAAGGTGTGTTGGTGGTTAGCTCTGTTCTCTCCTGGAACAGTCTTGTTCCCTGCGCGTTCCCCTCAAACTGTGCAATAGCTGTAGAGTAACTTCTCTGTTCAGTGCTGCCTAGGCAGATGATGTCATTAACTAATTTTTGAGGAATAAGAAAACACATCAGCCCCTCCGTTACGATGGAAAAATGCTTTTCCATGCTCCTTCTGTCCGATTTCCGCTGTGTCTAGCTTGGTGCTGTCTCATCTCGGGCTATAGATCACCACAATGGCCCATTAAGAATCCCTACAAAACGAGCATTTCCAGCAGTTTTTATTCCCGTGTGGTTATAGCATCACATACCTTTATTCTTTTTAACTGCGCACAAAAAAATAATATGTTGCTGCTGAACACTGACTGTTTCACTTCTGCGTCCGACAGCTGAGTATCTCGTGTAGTGCAGTCCCGCTGGGATGAGCTCTGGCTGTAGTGTTTACACCTGGTGTAGGAAACTTTTGTAAATAGACATTTTAACAGACAATGACGTTACTTTTTGGCTTTTTTTCCTGACTATGGAAATTAAAGACTGCTGTATTCTCTCTAAGTTTTTGTTTGTTTTTTTTTTTTTAAATTAAAACATAATATAATACTTTTTGATCCTGTTACCACTGTCAAAATTACAGGTCGTGTCATGACTCTGGTTGCACAGTACACATGGGTTTGTTCTCCCTGAATATGGTTCCTTAATATGAGGTTGAATTAAATGCAAAACTATGGACTCGTCAATGTCTTCAGATTTAATTACTGTTATTAAATTATTTGTTCTGTCTTGCTTTTTGCCCCTGATTCTTCAGAACTGGAAGGCTTCCCCCCCATATATATGTGTATCTATACATGTGGGGAAACAGTCAGGGCCAGGTAATGAAATAGTGACCATGAAAATTGCATCTTTTGTACGGAAATAAAGACTCAGTATAAATGCCGGTACTGTGGAAGACTTGCTTCTGGGGTCCTTGTGCTGCTGAATCTGAGCAGACACCCCGTTATTACCTGTATGTATGGCTTTGAAACATCAGTTAATGATGCCTATTGGAGCTGTGTAAAAAACTAATAAACAGAACTGTTTGTATGAAGCTGCCCTGATAGTTTCCTCCGTTTAGACTCACCGTACCATTTTCAGAGTGCGCTTGGCAACTTGTTTTTCAAGGTGATATATGTATAAAGAATAATAATTTTTGTTTTGTTTAGCGTAGTATGTTTTGCTGTTTGCAGTAGCACAGGAGCATTGTTTCAAGCCTGTGGGTAACGATGACTTGGGCACGTGTTTGGCCCCATCTTGGTGCGATGGTGGCCAGTCAGCGGGGTGATGCCAACCTCGGGAGGGCTGAGCTCGCACCGTGTGAGGTTGTGCAAGTCACCAAGTCTTCCCTCACTGTTGTGGTATGGATTTTCTGGTGCTTTTAGAAAACACTCAGTTTTATGTAGTGCACTGAGCAACAAATAATTCAACTGCTTTGGTGGTTGAAAGTGTTTTGTTTTGTTTTGTTTCAAAGGCTTTAAACATATTTGACAGCAGGTGGGAGTTCAGGTTGCCCTTGTTGGTAGCACTTTCCTATAAGCAGGATGCTTTTATCAGCACGTGTCGAGTCTCTTTTGCTCCCAGATGCCAAAGGTGCTGGACTATTTACGCTGATAAATGAAGGAAATTCTTGAACTTCATACACAAATCTTCATGAGAACTTTCACTACTTTATTGTTCATCCAGACTTCTGTAAAACATGTCTCAAGAAACAAAGTGAGGAGAATTATTAGTTTCTTTAAGATAATAAGGCAAAGCTGCTTTCCAAAGTACATCCTTTAGCGATCTGCGTGCTGATAATCTGCCGTAGGCAAACCCTGGTTTTATTGGTGGTGGATTATTCCTTAAAGGTAAACTCCCGCAGAGAGGAACAAGCTGAGCCCAGCAAAGGGAGGCTGGGGCGGAGGACAGCTGGGGCAGGGAGAGGGGAGGGCATGTGGAGGGTAATCCAGGCCTCAGCTAATTTGAGATTTAAAATTAAACCTTATTTGTGTTTTTTCTGAAAGCAAGAGGTCCCTCTGGGGTTTGACCAACGGGTTTCTCTTCCTCCTCACGGTCCTCAGGGAGGCAGCTCAGCTTTGAAAAATTTTCACAGATTTACTGAGGGGACTGTGGTTCCCTTCCCACATTGGCAGCAGATGGTGAAGCCTCTCTATTCCTGTTTGCCCGGCACGGTTGGACCCATCTGCACCCCACAAACAAAGGATAGCATGACTGGAGCTGCTCCAGAAAGATTATCTCCACTTTTCTGCCAGTCAGACCTTGATCCTAATCATTACCTGTTTCTGAGTGCGGAGAGCAGCTCTGGAGCCAGCATCTGCATCCTGCCCAGTGCTCCACTTTCGAAGCCGCTGCAAGGGATTTCTTGCTCCTGTTCCTTCCAGGGAGGCCAGGTGGGGGCAGGATCCTCCTTTATATTAGCAAATACTTCAAACAAAAAGCTTTTTTTTAAGGGAACTGAGCTATATCCAAGGTGATGAAACACTTTAAGCCTAAAATGAAATCCCCCTCCCCACTCCCTCCCTTGCAGCGCTGCAGATACTTGCCTGGGGCTTGGGGACCTAATTGCCATAAACCTGCTTTTATTCGTAACCTTCCCAATGATTTCCAGCTAAATCACTGCGGCTCAGACAGCGCAAGGGGTGGGAATAGATGGTGAGGAGCAGGAAGAGGGCAGGATGGAGGGGGGGACGGAGAGAGCTGGCGATGTTGGGAGGGTCGGCATTTCTTTGGGGCACTAGTTCTGGTTTAGCGGCAGCGGGGAGCTGGCCCGCAGAGTCGGGGAGCTGCAGAATGTGCCCTGCCTGGGGGGACCCTGCGGCGAGAGCGGACCCTCCCCAGTGCTGCCAGGTTGTCACTGTGTCCTCGTGTGTGAGCCTATGAACAGATCCCCTCTTACGCAAACGAGAATGGGGGAAAAATAGGAGCAGAGTACAGGAGATGCAGTTTTGAGTCATGCTGTCTGCGTTGGCAGGATGTGTCACATAAACTGCCTTATTTCCCAAACTGTGGCACAGATAAACTTACCTTGCACTTAGCTGTTCCTAAGCCTCGCCTGGGCAAATGGGTTTCTTTTTCCTTCAGAGGGAAAAGCAGAAAGGGTCTGGATCGTGGTGCGTTGCAGGCACTACAACAAAGCGTGCCAAGTCTGGTCCTGCCATCGGTAAGTCTGGAGCAGCTGGTCCCCAAAGCGGAGGCTGGGTGATGCTGGGAGGAAAACTTGCTCGTGCTCAGCTTGGGAGGGTTGCAGCCACCTGTGCCCCATCCCCTGTTGTCTGAAGGGAGCAGCTCCAGCAGCCAGTATTTGTGTCACCTGGAGTAAAGATTATAACATATACTGAATTTCAAATTTACTTAGCTTGATATGAAACAAAGCTAGTTTGTTAGTCCTTCAGGTATTCATGTATAAAACCAGTTTATTCTAATTGTACATGAACGAAAGTTAAAGCACAATTCCCCGAAGTCTTCTCCTTATCTATTAACACTTAAGCTTTGAGCTGCATGGGCTGGATCTTCAGTTCAGCTGTGTTTTCAGCTGTTTGCCTTTCTGTTTAGCATTCGGGGTGGAAATCCTGCTCAGGCTGGAGTTTTTGTAGCTGATTCTAAAAGCTCCTGGGCTTGGCTCTAGAGCTGAAGCCCAGTGGATTTCAGCTGGCTCTGTACAAAACCAGAGTTGTCCCTGCCTGGTCTCCCCTGTGCCAACCGTGTTTTTGTGGACTATCATCTTTCCTCTAAATCATCAGCTGAATGTGCTGCTAAAAAGTCGGTCACCTCTTAGCCCAAATAAATGCTGACAATGTCACGGAGTAATTTAATGACCTGTTTTGAAGAGCAGTAACCCCTTACTCAAGTTATTTTTTATATCTCAGGATGAGTTTTTATCGCAGACCGTCACACAGCGATTTCACGGGGATTTCACTGGCCTCTGGCCGTGCCCAGTGACGCTCCCTCGGCACCCAGCTGCTCCCCGCTGTGCCCCTGCCCTCCGTCATCGCCCAGGAACATCTCCTGGCTGCTCAGCTCCCCGCAGCATCCCTCACCTGAACCATTTCAGCTGCCAGGTCAACCCACAAACCTGCAGGCAGTTGTGCCGGAACACAGAGAGAACCGGGAATCGCCTTCAGTGTCCGCAGTAAGCAGCCTGGGAGAGAAACGCCTGAAACCATTGTCACCTCTGAAGGGTAAATATTGAAGCACTGAAATAAGTTGCTGATGTGGGAGTCAGGCATTTAGGGACCAGGTCCCTAGTGATAAGTATTTGCTGAACTCAAATGGATTTCACTGGTGATGAGATACTTAACTTTTAAAACTAGGGCTGATAACAGATCAGGTGTATGTCACTGCTGACAGCCTGATGGAGATCCTGGAGGCACCTCACTGGAAAAAGTTTAGTCTTGGTTTTGCTTTTTTAAAAGAGCCCTTCTTTAGTAAATCTGAAATTGACCTGTTTTCTGCTGGTTTTAAAGGGTAAAGGAGATGGGTTGTTGTTAAACAGCCAGGTTTTGTGAGCTTTCAAGTTTCATTGTAGGAACAGCTCCGTTCAAAGCTGAAAATTATTTATTTGCTTTTCAGCATCAAAGCCAAAAAGAAATCAATGAACTTAAACAAAAATATTTGTTCTGTGTTTGTTGCACAGAAATCTGTGGATTACAAACACTTCTCCAAGAGTTAGCTGCCTTTTGAATCTTTACTGGATGTTTCAGCAAGATGCTCTTGAGAGCGTTATTTCATAGAATCATAGATTCAAGATCTGCCACAACACTTTCCCAAATTCAAGGCCAGTTGTCTCCTTCCTGAAAACCAGCATGCGCCCATGCTCACGTGCCCTGCGGTGACAAATACCCGCTTGGCATCTCGGCACGGCTGGTCCCACGGCAGCACCCGGCAGCCGCGGGGGCGGTGGACTGGCTGGAGGCTGCTGTGCTCAGGGCATCTTTGCCGCAGCCAGGGTAATTCTGCATCTGCTTCTGTCCATCCACCGTCATTATGTTGCTTTATAAAAAGACCCATGAAGTCATCAGGGTTTAGCCTCCCGGGGAATCATTTTCAAGGAAACGAGCCGAGAGACTCATAGAAATGAAAACTGTTTAATGAATAAAGTTTTTCTCCCCTTTGCTCCCTTAATTGGAGAGAAAAAGAAAATATGCATCAAGAAGCTGGAGTAATTTTTGACAAATGAATGAGGCAACATGAAAATATCCGTACACAGGACTAAGTGAGGTGGTCCTCCACCCATGTGCATGGGGGAGACCAGGGGGCTTGGGGCCAGCTACAGACCCTTTGGTGTGGGGGGCAACGGCAGCCCCATGGTTTACCTCAACGTAAGACTGGAGTTAAGGGTTTGTAGTTTTGATCCCGATGGCATGGTGCCCAGCGCTGAAAGTGCTGTACAATGTAAGCGTGAAGAAAAGAAATAATCTCCAAGAGGCTGACTTTTAGGTTTATAGTTTGTACTTTCCTGGTTGTTTCTTTTTGTTCTACCCTTGGTGCCAGTTGTTCAGGTGGGATCTCCACTGATCTCCCCAAGGGAGCTTCAATGGGAGGACTTCGGTTTGCAGAAGTTTACATTAGCTCATCATGAGCTCCTGCAAATTACAGCACGGAGGATATTGCTCTTAGAACAGAATGTTGTAATGCCAAATGAGTTAGGGGATATTATTTGTGATGCTATCGTTCCTTGTCACAACTAAATGTCACCTTATTGACTTCAGTAATGAAATAATTGTCTTATTGTCCAGTGCCACCGCAGAGCTGAGCAACAGGAGCAACGGCAGATTCCTTATGGCTCGTTAACACTGTTAATAATAGTCCAGAGAAGAATTTCTCATGGTGGTTGTTGTGTCAATGACCTTTGTGTTGTCTTAATGACCTTTCCCTGAGCATTCTGCCACTGGGAATGGCTTCTGCAAAGCATTACTGGCCACAACGAGCGAGTACGCTTAATATTTTCTGGACTACTGCAGATTGTATTTCAGGATATGAGATACCATTCCAGCAATGTCAGTTAGGAATGCAAAGCATGTTGCAATCTTTCCCCTTCGGTTTACAGTTGGAGGTGTTAGTAACCTTTCATATAAATACATGTTCCATTTAAATGAGCAGAGTAAAAGAGAGAAATTTCAAAAACTGGCTCTCAGACATGGGTTACAGTTTGCCGAAGTTGGTAACATTGAAATTCAGACATGTGTGCTTTAGCAGCTTTAGTCAGCATCCTTCAGGTCAAGATGACTCCAGCCCCATGAACTGTATATTGATGGTGATTTAGTTCTGGTATTTCTCATTGAGCTTTGATCTAAGTATCGACCTTCTTTCACAGCAGCTTTTGTGATCTTGCTCTTGGACGATTCCTTTAGAAGCCCTCGTCTTGTCTTTTCCGAATTGCACGTTTGCTTTTGCATTTACTGTGGGAACTAGTTTGCACAATACGGGAGACAAAGGGGTTCAGAGGGAGAGGGATCCAGTGGCAGTGCACGACACCACTTACTTGAAGCTTTACAAATGAACCCTGCACAATTTTAAAAACCCTTGGAATGGTGAGATGCTGTAAGGAAGACTGGTTGTAGCACTTTTCCTCTTTTGCCCCAGAAAAAGAAAGTTAAAAGGACTGTTATCTCAATCACACCTTTCTATTGGTAGTTTGTTCCCTTTTTGGAGGAAAGCACATCCTTGGTGAAAAAAAGTTATGGGGGCTTAAGTAGTAACTATTTGATTTATTCCCTCTGTTCTCATACAGGGTATGAACATCTTCCACTAATTTCAGTGCAATTGTTGTGGAGCTGAAAAAGGCAGCAGAGGTGATTTCAGAATTAAGGGACTGGTGATGGTTTTTGCAGAAGGCAAAGAGTGTGCTCAGCCCTGTCCCTTCTTCCCAAGGGGTTTATGACCAGGACCAGCTTTCTGTTCTAGCAGTGTTGCTGTTGGGGTGATGTGGAAAGTTGGCAATGCTGTTCAAAGCCACATGAACCTTTCCTGCTGCCAAGCTTTGTTAGAAATAATAGACTTGATGTGAAGACTTAATAAATGATCTGAATGTGGACAGGGATATAAATGAACCTGGAGAGGCTTATGATTTCTTAACAAATTGTTTCAGCTCAGTTCCATAAGAAACCTCAAACAACTGTGCCTCAAAATTCACTGTAAGGCTCTGCTGAGCTCAGTGAGAAGCTGCAGGAAGAATGTATGTATATTGAAACTAATGGAGAATTCTGAAAAGCCAAGGCAAAATAAAATTGCTGTGTCATGAGAAAACTGGACCATGTCATATCAGCCAGCAGCATTTTGACTGCTGAGGTAGGCCACTTCTTGGGCTTGCGCCTGAGGTGGACCACCAAGAAGAAATTATATTTCTTCCTTGAGCATAAGTGCAACAATAACCCACCTTAGGGAGTGAAGGGAAAAAGGATCATCAATGCCAAGAAGCGGCAGGCACCAGAAAGTTGGGGTGTAGTGTAGTCCATGGCTCTAAATCACAGATCATTCTGTTTATCAGATAACATCTGCAGCTCTCACCGTAGTTGCTGTAAGCTAATGGAGGCAGGATAAAGAACTGAAGTTCTGGCTGCCAGGAGTGGCTCTTCACTGGCATTTACAGCTGATATTTGTACCTCTGTTCTAAAAATATAAAAGTTTATCTTATAAATAGAAGGAAGAAGAAAAGATCTGAAAAGAATCTCCCCTTCCTTTCCTAGTTTATACTAACATAAATTAATATTCTGAAAACCAGAAATTTAGAGTTACAGATTTGTGTGCTGTATGTAAGCTTACCCCATGTTAGGGAATCCAATCAATACAGTCAGAGCTGGTTTCATGTTCTTGAAGAAATCCTCCTTCCCTGTATCTTCTTTCTGCTCGATGCCTATGTGGAAAACCCTCTCGCTGTCTTGGGGACATTAGTAGGACAGATAAATCAGGCTGTTTGACATCATCTTGTTGATAAATGTTTTCTTTTAAGACTCTCAAACGACCTAAGAAAAGAACAGAGGAGACTGTGACAGATGTGTCATGTGAGGCCAGCCACCCGTCATGCCAAAGGCCAGATTCAGTTGGGAAAAAAACAAAACAAACAAAACAAGGCTGCTGCTGACTGTTAATTGTGTGTAAATATCTTGAGGCAATATGTGGTATCTTTTACACTGTGATTTTACATCTTCAGTGTTGGTTTATTTGAATCTTACACTAATTTTTAAGTTTCTACAGCTAATTGGAGAGAGAGGTTGAGGTGCATTTGTTCATCTGATCTCTCTTTGCTTCATGATATTTCATCACGAAAAAAATAACAAACATTTGGCATCTTGCTCATATTGTTTTCAGTTTGGGTTTGTTGGGGGTTCTCCCCCTCCCCCCTTTGAACCCTCTCTTGATTCGATGTTTGAAATATCCGAGTTGGACTCCAGCAGAGGTGACCATGTGAGATTCGTATGAACAGAGCAGGAAAGCAAATATTCTGGGTGAGAACAGTAGTTGGTGCATGGTTTTGAGGAGATACACCAGCAGCAAGCAAACAAGATGTCAGTGTATACGTGTTTCCCTGTGAGTTCAAACAATATTTATGTGAAGAAGCATGGGGTGGCTATTTTGAATGCTGCTTGAATGGGTGCCCTCTAGGTGTAAGATGAGGAGGGAAGTGAAACACTTTGGTGATTTTTTTTTTTCCTAATGATGTTTGCTACTAAAACCTTCAGTCCTATATCCAAAGACCATCAAGCACTGGGTTAATGTTTATTTGGATTTGATTTTGCAGCTTGGACCTGTCAGAAAAAAGCAATGATTGCAATCTCACTAAGAGGGTGAGGGAGGATAGCAAACAGAAGCTTGTCGTGCAGATTTCCTAACCAATTTGATCAGGGAGGTGACAGTTCCTTCTCTGTCCAGAAACATCACGAAGTGTGAAATGAATTTTGGTTTCATAGCAATATTCCTTTCTTTCCTCCTCTTCCAGCAAAGTCTTTTTGACTCAGGGCAATATACTAAGTGGGTGGTTTACGTACCATTGAGCTATGAGCTTGTGCTGCTACTCACCCTGTGTTAACCTGTCAGTATCAAAAAATAAACATGAAAATAAGACACTGGAGATGATTTACTCATGGCATTTTGATCGCATTGCTTCTAAGTATATTGTTTGTTATGATCTAATATTTTCTATTAATACTTTAAGAAAGAGGATAAGCAGCACCAAAGTAAAAAGTGAAGTTCATCTTGTTAGAACACATATCCTTTCCTAAAACCCCACATTTGTAGGGTACTTCCATTTTAAAAAAATAATGCTTGCAAACATTTGTCTTGGTTTGCTGGATAACCCAACAAGAATAAGGTAAGCTGTTCCAACAGCCCAGCCTGTCCGGCTGCTGCCGGGGGTGCCGACTCTGCACCAGGTAAGGTACTTCTAGAACAACCTCTCTTCTCATAGCCGCCTCTGTCAAAAACACATCGAGATCCTGCTCGTTTTGGAGGCCTTTAGCAGATTTTGAACAGTCAGGCTTCCACTCATGCCTCACAGTTTCATATGTTTATAAATATTCTGAGTAGTTTCGAAAAAATTAGGAGAGAGATGTTTGCACGTGTCTGCAGTGCAGACTGCGCCTGAATTTTTTTTAAAAAGAGAAATGCGTTGTTATGTTTCATATCCTCATCTCTGTCGATTGTGCACCTGCACCGTATGAAGAGAAAGCTTAGTCAGATGTCTAAAAATGCAAAAGTTCAACTTACTTGTGAAAGCTTTTCTTTTCCTTGAATACAGCTGGAGTTCTTGTGATGTAGCTTTTTTCATACTTCTAAAATTATGTGCCACCTTTGCCGCATGATAATTAGTAGGGAAAAATAAGGCAAATACCAAAAAACACAGACGTTTAGTCGTAGGAGAGCATGTCTTTTCTTTTGCTTGTACACTTAGAACCATGCCTTAGTTCCAGGATGCGTGCAGTGACAGAAATTGCAGAGATGTGTGGCATGTATTCCAACTGCAGATATTTCTTAGATCAATCAACGCAGCTCTGCCAACTGACGTGACACACAGATTCAGTGCTGAGTTCCTGAAAATGCTTCCCTCAGATGCTTCTAGCACTGTAGCAAGTCAAATCCACTAAGGTTCCCTAAACTGGGAGAATAATGCCCCCTTCACTATTTCAGTCCTGGTACCAACAAGTACCTTTGTGCCTGACTTCATCATCAAGTCCACTTCAGATCTAGAAACGGTGTAGAGTCAAGCCTGTGTACAGGGTCTCAATCTGGTAAATGTTCTTTGGGGAAAAACACAAGATAACGGTCTACTACAATGCTCATGCAGGCATGAGTGTCTCTAAATTGTGCTAGCACCGTCCTGATGTGATTACTGCAACTGGTAACAGGTCATGGTTCATTCCCTTCCTGCTTAGAGGACACTCTCCCACCTCTTAGGAAGCACAATAAATAATACTGGATAAGTAAGCCCTTGTAAGAACAGCACCCTTACTGAACTCCCTTTGTCACTTCCTTTTTTCATTATTGGTGGAGTTTCTATGATTTGCATTTTCTACATCTGTTTCCTCTATCATTTGGATCCCTGGAGTGCAAACACAAATATTGCTTGTGCGTCCCCTGACAAAGGCTGGTAACAGCTTATCTAACAAGAATTACTTTATTTTAAGGGCTCTTTAGGGCTGTTGAGATCTTCAGTTAGTGCTTTCCTTCCAGACTAAATGGCTTGCATGTTTAAGGCTTCTTGATTGCTACTGGATTTTTCTGTCTTGCAAATTGTGTATCATGAGCAACATACATTTCATGTCCTATAGCCTCCAGTGCATTTTTAGATTTTTGATGGCAGCTGCACTCTAAAGGAAAATTTTGGACAAGTGATTTGTTTAGGTGAGATTCTTGAAGTGTTAAAGTACAAGGTGTTTTTTTTTCCCCAGCTTTCCTGTGCAAAATCTGGTAAGCAGATAGGAATGGCAAAAAGAATGAGAAGTAACTGAATAATGGTAGTTAAAAAATAGACACAAACATGTATTAAAATATGTCCTTTTTCAATGATACAATGCTTGTGAAATCCGGGTGGTCTACTGATTACCTCAGGAGGTTAAATATAGTACCCATGATGTCAGTGAGTTTATCCACGCAAAGGGCAAGACACAGAGAAACCTGGGTGATTTTCAGTCAAACAGGCAAGGATGGATAAAAAGTATCTTGAGTCTTGAGGTTGTCTTCTTCGAGTAGTAATTGTGGGCTTGCAGTTCAGTGGTATGTACCGCCTGGGTTTCATGATGTGGGATCTGGTCTTGGTTTGTTAAAATTCTTCCAAACTCTACCTTGGGATCTAAAGAATGAAGCAGTATAAAAAGAAACACAAGGGGATGAATGATCAAGGCAATACACAAATGTCACTAACCGGCAGGGAGGTTGTAGAAAACCAGAATTTCTGTAACAGTTCTATCTTTAGGGGATGAGGGGTTAAGTGTGGCTGCCCTGTGGTCCTTATATACTGAGCCTCTGTATTGATCAGGCTCCAGGATTAGCTCACACATTTTTCATAGGTGGAAGGCTGCCTCTGAAAACAAAATAAACACAGTTCTAGAACTGGTGTGCTAACCTGTATCAGAACAGCCAGGCTCTCACCTACAGCTGAATTTTCCTAATGCCTTTGAAACATTTGGCCCCTAGGAACTCAAGTTGGTGTTCTTAGAATATTCCAGCAAACAGTGACTTGAAATCCAAGTCACAGACACAGATTTTCAAAATAAAGCAATTAAAAAATATTAAAGCAATAATAACTATTGGTATTCCATTTCCCTCATGCATGTTCTACTTCAGCACGCAATACTTGATGGTTTCTATATGAATATGTATCATTGACATTTTAATGGTCCTGAGAAATTATTGATGTGAAAAGTAACAATGAGCATAGTAGTTTATTTCCACAGTGAAGACCAATGTATAGACATATGTGAAGGTATGTGTGCATGTGTATAAAATATAAATATACAAATACCAATTTATTTATATATAGGCAAGTGTATAAAGATAAGTATATGGCGTATGTAGATAAAAGCACTTAAGCAAGTGAACACTAAATTCTCACCAATAAAAGCCAGTTGTGGACTTGAATAGAAATCATATAAAATGTACTGGGGTTTTTTCAGTTTTAAACAAAAATGCAGCCAGTAGTGATAGTTTTGTCAGAATTGTTCTCTCAAATTTGGAGCTGAAGGAGCAAAGTAGCAAATCTAAGAATGGAAAGATTTGCTGGCAACCACAGGTGACCTAACAGCACTCTTCTCCCCTCTCCATGTTCTGATGTCAGAACATAAATCTTATGTTCTGTCCAACTTTTCATTTCAGCTATCATACTTTTGGTTCTTCAACCCCTTCTCTAATTTTGATGGGTGTTTCCATGCTTCGTTTCCACCCCTGAACTGTCTGCTGCTAAAGATCTGCTGTGTTTCCCGCCACAGACAGCTGCATTTCATCAGCAGAAAAAACAGTTCTTGCATCCTGCATGTGCTTTGGGCCTTGCTTAGTGTCTTTCTAAATAAGATATATTGAACAGGACTGTCAAAGAATCTGAAGGTGATGTTCTAGTAACCTAGGAGCTGCGGATTATATTGCTGAGGGAGAGATTGTTTGCAGGAACTTGCAAGAGAACTGCACAAAGAATTGCATGCTGTTTGAAAATGCTTGCCAATTTTGTCAGAATAGCTAACAGGACAGAGGAATACAAGCTTCTGTTGATCTAGTAAACCTGATTTAAATCAGGTGGTTGGAATGAGGCATAGAAAACCTGATTCAAACCAGGTGGTTGGAATGAGGCATAAAAATGTCCAATATTGTAGCAGCGACCATGGGGGAATGCTGTTTACATGAAGAGAGGTGTAAAGTACAACTGTTAAGTCTGAAAAAGATGCCATGAACCCAAGCTTGCTGAGAAGGGGGATGGTGAGTCACTGGCCATGGCACTAATTTTGGCATCAAGAGAGATTTGAGCTGGAAATGACAATAATGAATTACACGTTTAACAACAACAAAAAAATTGGCGCTTCACTACATGAAGGTTTGTGAGTTCAGTGAGTTATTTCTGGAATGCATGCACACAGGATCTGGGTTGGAGATCGGAAGGTTAAGCTGACATTGCTCTCGTGACACTCCATCAACATGCTATATTCATTTCTGGACATCTTTGAAAGATGTTAAGAAACTAAAGGACTATTAAATAAACAGAAATAAGATTAAAAGGGGAAAGATTGCCTAGTAAAGCAAAATGCTAAGTAACTGAAAGCATATAGCTTGCCTAAAGGCAAAAGGGAAGGATCTCCAGCTCTGTGCAAAGCATAAAATACTTGGCAGCAGAGAATGAGATATGATACTTCATCTGGATATAAATATGAACTTCTGGAAAGAGTTAAGGAACAAGAAGATATCTCTCCAGGGCTGCTGACAATCATTTGTTATGTGATACAGTATATGAAAAGAGCTCATTGTTGATACTGGCTTTTAAACGCACCTCCTTGAAGAACTAAAGCCAGTCCTCTAATGTGAGTCAACTAGATGACCTAAGAGATAATTTGGTTCCTTGCAAGTTTTTTCATTGCAAATAGTCAGTTTTCACATGTTCCTGGGTCCATGTGTTCAGCTATGTAACATTTCATAAGAAGTGATAAAGCTATGGACACGTGATTGCATCAAGCTAAGTTGATAAAGCACTTCAGGTATACTTAAGGGATGAAATGAAAGACAGTCTCACAATAAAAATTTAAAGTCCAGCCTCCTCTCTCCTTTCTCTGAAGTTCACAGATTCTTAAATTTGGAGAGTTTTTATTCAGGTACAATAAAGGAATGAAATTGTCTCTGTCCATTCAAATTCATTATTATTATTAGCTCTGAAAGAAGAAAATCTGCATGTTTTTTCCATGTGAGTGCTCCCTTGGATTTCCCTGGGGCTCCATTTCAGCAGAGACCCGGTGAAGTTCAATCAAGCTCTGGTGTGTTTTGGGTTTCCTCAGGAGCACAGGAGTGCCCAGCTCCCTTTTCCCTCATGTTGCTGAGAACAGGTGTCCTCCTCCGGGGTCACCAAGTATATTTAGGGCTGAAACCCGAGCGGGCTGGAGCCAGATTGGCTGTGCTAGCCACATGCGTCATTAGGAGCCCATGCACCAGACTCGCCCTCGCCCAGTGCTGCTCAGGAGGGAAGAGTGGAGAGCCTTTGCTCCTAAGGATATTTACTAGATGTTGCTGGTAAGAGGATTTTAATCACATTTGACTTCTTTTCCTTTGCATAGGATCTCAAGCTGTTACTGATTCTGCAGTTTTTTTGCGAGCAGTTGTTGTGCGTTTCCCATAGCAGTCAGATTTTCTGTCTGGATGACTAGTTGCAAATTGCAGTGAGAGGAAAGACCTGGAACTGTGTTTTCAAAGCATAACTGAAGGGTATGATAGTGCCAGTTCGTATAGATTGTATCCTTCCATGCAATCCCTACTTTTGGGTTTATTCATAAACTTTGTACATTTTCACACGACATGCTGCTGATTAATTGAGTAATTCTTAATTTATTTTAATAGTTAACGTTCTCATTTAACAAATTGATTTTTTTTGGCAATTTTCCTCAACACATTGGAACTAAAAGGGGACAGTATTCTCTGTTCCTATATTTAACCTGCATTACTAGACTTCACTTGCCTCAGAAGGAATTGCAGTTTAGCCAGCTAAACAAAACCACCCCGTCCCTTGGCAGTATTGGCTTACACGGCAAATATCTCTGGACTCAGGAACAGCTGTTTCAAAGCCTCATCCCCTACCAACATTAGAAACAGGGCTGTAGTCTCTGGTGGAAAATTGCAGCTTTGCCTTATAGCAGAATCATTGTGTTAATTAATTCGTTTAAAGGTTTTTGACACTAATCTGTACTTTGTAATTCAGCCAACAGTGTGGATTTTTGCATCTTCCAGGTCTGAAGAAATAGAGAGAAAAAAGCCACAAGAGCTATTAAATAAAAACCCAGCACACCTGTATAGGCCAATGCTGGGAAGACACAAATTGTCTCATTAACCTAAGGTCACTTAAAAAAATATTTACAGTCTTTTTGCACATTATGCTTTTCCTTGTGAACGAATATAGTAGAATACACAGATAAAGCTCCCATTTAAACAGGAGCCTGAATAATGTAATTAAATTGCATAGAATGGTCACTGAGAAAATAAATTCTTCACATAATTTTGTTTTAATTAAAAATACCAAATCATACTTCAAGAAATATATTCTTCTGGGGTTTTTTACATTTTTATTTTTATTTTTATTGAATTCCAGTATTGGTATTGCAACTATTAGAATAAAGTATTTGTCCAAAATGGTAATTTATATCAGTATGTTTGAAACTTAATCCATGCTTTCCCAAAAGTAATGCCAGATCCCAACTTTAGCTCTCTGTTGTTCAAGTTCTTTCACTGATTAGCCAATAATATCATAATAATCTGACTCGTTACTAACCATGACCCCAGGCACTTTACGAACTTGACTAGTAGCTTTTTGTAGTTCTTTCAGTCTTGAGTTAATACTGTGTATTCACACTTTCATTTCCTGCCTGACCAGTGAGTGGGGGAGAGTGAGAAGAATACCCTCAAAATGGAGGAAGAAGAATATGAGGAAGTTGTGGAGGTAAGAAGAAAATCTGAGAGTAGAAATATTTGTTTCCTGATTTGTGAATGAATACGCTGATTCCTTTAATCATGAACAAAGATGGTTACTTGCTTTTTGCCCTCTGAAGATTAGGGTATGGACAGATATCTATGAAATTGTTTGATCAGTAAAAAACAATAACAATAAAAAAAGTTGCTCAGTGGAGCAAAATCCCTCTGGTTCCTGTCATAGTCCCTCTGTTTAAATAAGGATTGTAACCATTCCACACCTCCATCGCGAGGTTTTGTGGTTACCCTTCTGTATAATTATAGATGCAGTAGGCCATCTCTTTTCCCTCCTGGCTTGTCCTCTGTCATCCAATCCATGCATGAGAGGATGACTTTGGAAGCCACATTCTAGCCTTGCCTGTGTGCCCACCACAATGGAGAAATGCAGCAATTCTGTGCCACCAAGGTCCTGGTAACCAGTGTAGTCTCAGAAACAGCAGAGATGGAGCTAGATTTAAACCTGTAGATGTGGAATTGCATCATAATTATATTTATTTACTCTCAGCAATTTGATTAAAAGAATCCCCAGGAACCAGCGAACCTACAACTTAACTATTATGAGCAAGTGCCATTGGAATAATGAAAGAGTATATGAGGCTAACAAACTGTGTGGTCTTACCTGTTGCATTGTTACTATTCTGAAATGAAATTATGTGTTTTGAAATACATAAATGATTATAACAAATTGCTCAGTTTTGGTTTTTTTTTTTTTGAAAGGAAAAGACAGTACAAATGTAGACATCCCACAACTCATTATCTCCACGCTCTATTCAATGCACTGTTGATTTCAGCATTGAGCTGACTGCCGGCTTTATACACCGCAAATAGCAAAGGAAGTAAAGTCAAATGGTTTGTCAGTTGAATTAGTTAAACATGTTTTGGAAAACAAGCATTACTGTTCATAAAGCCTATTTTAAAGACACCATACCACCTAGTTACAACGTCACCATTAAATTTCCTATTTACCATGTTACTTGTAATTGCTTTTATGCTTCCTGAGCATTGTGCGCCCTCTGCAACAAAATGTATATTTATTTCCTGTTAGTGTTTATTTGTTGCTGCTGGAATTGTCGTATGTTGGGCCTTTTGTCTACGCAGCTATGTCTCATTCTTTGTTTTTCGTTTTCAACGGCCACCCTCCTGTAACTGCATCCCCAGGACAGGTCGAGATGCTGCTGCTTTAGCAGCTTCCCTTGAGATACCCAAAGCGAGAAGTTAAATAAAACAGGAAAAATAGCACCTGGAACAATTTTAAGCCTTTCCAGAGTTTTCTTGACTAGAATTCCACTTGAATTGGCTAGTTTAAATGGATATGAGTTGTACCAGAAATCCATCTTCCCAACGAGTGGAAAGTGATTACTGAATAATGAGCAGCTGGGAAAGCGTTGAAGATTTTAAGATATTATTTTTCCTTCCTCTGGAGTTATGAGCCTGCAG
>VZTO01007564.1:0-12175 GCA_013400615.1 Syrrhaptes paradoxus | reverse complement strand
GGGGATGTTGGTTTTTCTCTTGCCGGCGGCTGCGGTCGCGGCCGGGTGGGTTCTTCCAGACCCCCTTCTAGGGCTGAAAGGGGAGCTGGGGGGCTCTGGGTCAGGGGGTGCAGGGATGGGACAAGGGGAATGGTTTTGAGCTGAAAGAGGGGAGATTTGGGTGAGAAATTAGGAAGATTTTTTTTATGATGGGACTGGTGAGGCAGTGGCCCAGGGTGCCCAGAGAAGCTGTGGATGCCCCATCCCTGGAGGGGTTCAAGGCCAGGCTGGATGAGGCTTTGGGCAACCTGGGCTAGTGGGAGGTGGCCCTGCCTGTGGCTAGAGCTGGACGATCTTTAAGGTCCCTTCCACCCCAAACCATCCTGTGACTCTGTGATCCCATGAAGCGAGGCTCTTCCCGTGCGTCTTGCACCCACCCTGCAGCGTTGGGTCTTGCCTCCCATGGGTGCATGGACCCCGAACGCACGCAGAGGAGAGCGAAATTCCAGCAGAAGCCAAAACCAGGGGAGGAGAGCAAGTAAGAGTCACTAATGGCATTAGGGGGAATTAGCGGAGAGGATTTGCCATAACAGATCAGACCATCAGCCCTTCAGGGCCAGCCCGCTGACTCTGGCAGTGGCCAATATGGTCTGCATCAGGGGAAAGGCAAAAATCCCCCGCGAGCGTGGGGCTGTAATTCCTTCCTGACCCCTTTGGTGATCGGCTTATGCCCTGAAGCATGAGATTTGATTACCCTCTTAGACTTATAAGGTTAATTCTTCTAGATGAGGCTGGTGCCCATGACCGTCCCAGCCCCGCGGCGGCAGGGGAAGGGTTGAGTGTCTGTCCCAGGTCACGGGGATGTTGGCGGACGCGTAGGGCGTCCATCGAGGCTGCTTGGATGGCAACCTTTGCTTTTCTCTGCGAGAAGCCGGGGTGCCAAGGCAGAGGGATGCTCCTCTGCCCTGCGGAGGAAATATCCCCTTGGCTGCAGAGGGATGAGTTGGTGCTTTGGGATCCGCTTGACTCTGCGCAGGGTCTTGGTTGACTTTTGGAGACGTAACCTCGTGCTTTGGCCGGAGCTGGGGGAGATCCTCCAGCGCTGAAGGGCAAGACCCAAACCAGGGTTGTGTCCAGTCTTCATGGCCGAGAGCTGCCCACTTGCTCGCGCGTCTTGACCTCACCCCGTTGCCTCCAGTCTTGGTGGCCAAGTGGCCCCATGGCCACCAGCAAGGTGCTTCCCAGCGCTGTGTCCCCGGCACCGGCGGCTGCAGAAGCAACCGCCCTTGGCTGTTCTCTCCGTCTTGGCGACACCGCTGTTTTTTTGTCTCGAGGGCTCCTCGGGCTGCTTCGAGCATGAGTCAGAGCCACGGGACCATCTCGGCGGGGACGGCCAAGGCACGCCGTGCCGGGCTGCGGCTCTGCCGGGGCTGTGGCGGGGACGTGGGACCAGGAATGCTGCTGGCACGCTGCCGGCGAGCCCTGGGTTGGTTTTAGTGCCTATCGTGCCGCGGGCTGCAGGAGCAAAACCCCGGCTGGGTCCCACCTGAAGCCGTGCAGCATCGGTGCGGAGCTGCCGGCACAGCATCGGTGCCGGGAGCAGCCAGGATTTTGGGTGGCTGAGAGCCCGCGGTGCCACCGAGGACGGGGAATTGCCGATGACACGGGTGCTGACCCTTAAATAATTTAATTTGCGGTGCAGCGCGTCGGAGCCGGGGCGGGCGATGGCAACGTGAGCGCTGGCACCCGCAGCCCGAGCCGGGCGCACGTGGCGGGGAGCGGGGTGCCAGCCCCGTGCGCTTTCCAGGAGATGAAGCGATTAGAGCCGAAGCTCGTTAGTGCTTAAGCATCTCCAGGAGGAAGCCGGGAGGGGTGGGCAGCTCCCTGCCCTCCCGATGCTCCGAGGGATGCGGCTCCATCCCTCGGGGTGCTGGGTGCAGGACCCGCTGGGTGGGTGCTGCGGGTGGCGTCGCGGCAGCGATGCTGCCGGCGCAGGTGGGGAAGCTCCGTGTTGAGGGTTTTGGACCTCTGAGGAGCAAAGGCAACGGCCTCGTTCGCTCTCCTCCCTCCACGCTGCGAATTAAAACTCTCCATCTGCAAAATCGATGCCGCGGCAGGGGCACTACGTGGGGTCGAGCCCTCCCGGGTGTGCGCGGGACCGCATCCCGGTACCCAAGGGCATCGCAGCTCGTCTCCAGCCCTGATGCTGCTTTGTCCCCCGAGAGCAATGCTCAGAGCAAAGCAGCCCCCTCCCTGCCTTTTATTTTCCTTTTCTTTTTTTATTTGTTAAGAGGACGTTGGCCAAGCGTTGCGCCTTGCCCGGGGGGGTTGCAGGGAGGTGAGGGACCTTCAGGCCCAACCCAGCCCCGTCCCGACCAGCTGGGTCCAGGTTGGAGCATCCCGGCAAGAGCTCGGCGTGGGCTGGGAAACGCAGCCCGACATCTGCCCGGCGTCTGGAGCGGGTTTTGGAGCCTGTGCCCAGCTCCGTCCCCGTCCCCCAGCCAACTCGCAGGGACGGGTCCTGCAAAAGCTGCTTCGTTAGCTGGCGGCTCTAACGACGGCTCGTTCCAAAGCAGGGCGGGCTGGGAGGACAGGGGACGCAGTGACGAGCGCGGTGACCCCGCGTGAGCCAACGATGCGGAAAAATGTCCCGAGAAGGTGATGGGGACAGTGAGAGGGACGCGGCGGCCGGGCGGGCACCCAGTGCTGGGGGAGGAGGGGGTGCCAGGAGAGTGGGTCAGGGATGGGGTGGGCGAGCGGTGGGCAGCAGCGCCCTGACCCCCCCCTTGGGGTGCCCGAGCCCCCGGCTCTGCGACTCCCAGGGTCTCATTGAGGATGAGATCTCTGCTGCTTGGAATATTTGGCTTTAAAAAAAAAAAAAAAAAACAACACAAAAAACCCCAAAACCCAACCCAGCAAGCCGCAGCCCCCGGCCAGATGGCAGCTCTGCTGGGGATTTTGCTGAAATGTATTTTCTCTCGATTTGGCAAGATGCGATTTCCAACGCTGATAATCATCTTTGTGCTCGTGAAGTGGCTGCCTTTGGAAGATCCCAAAATAGGGACGAAGGGGTTGGAGAGCTCGGGGTGGTCGGCCAGTTGGGGAAACTGAGGCTGGGAGATTCCCTCCACCCTCCTCTTCCTTTTGCTCTTCCTCCAGTCGTCATCCCAGTTGGCTCTGGGCGTTGTTGGGTCTGTGGCAGAGTCTGACCGCGGCTCTCCTTGCTTCCAGGTCACCTTCACCAAGCGTAAATTTGGTTTGATGAAGAAAGCCTACGAGCTGAGCGTCCTGTGCGACTGCGAGATCGCCCTCATCATCTTCAACCACTCCAACAAGCTGTTCCAGTACGCCAGCACCGACATGGACAAGGTGCTGCTCAAGTACACGGAGTACAACGAGCCCCACGAGAGCCGGACCAACGCCGACATCATCGAGGTGAGGCTGCCCCTCTTCTCCCCGGCTTTGCCGGCGTTCGCAGAGCCGGCGCCGGCACCGTAGCAGGATGCAGGGGGTCATGGTGGGGATGGAGCGAGTGAATGTCCGACACCCAATGCTGGGTTGATTTTGCATTTTTTTGGTCCAGCCTGTGAAAATTACTCAGTTCTGGGTGGTGGAGGTTGAAGCCGTCTCAAGTTATCCGTTGACTTACTGCTGTCAGATTGGGGTGCAGGTTTGCTTTGTGGGACTTGAGCCGCCTGGGCTGGTGGGAGGTGTCCCTGCCCATGGCGGGGGGTTGGAACTCGATGTTCTCTAAGGTCCCTTCCAACCCAAACCCTCCCGTGTTCCCATGATTCGATGACTTTCCTGTGGTCCAGACGGACCAGGGATGGTTTTGGAGGCATCTCCCGGGGCTCTTGCCTCGGTGCAGCTGGTGACGTTGCCCCCGTCCGTTGTTGCGGATGCACACGGTGGGGTTGGAGGAGGGCACCGGCGGCTGGATCACGGTAATTCTGGTCGGGAAGGACCTTTGGGTGCCGCTGGCCCAACCCCTGCTCAAAGCATGGCCAACCTCAACGGGGTTGCTCAAGGCTTGTCCACCCGCGTTTTGTGGATCTCCAAGGATGCTGAGACCAGTCTGACCAACGCCGGGAATGGTTTTGCCTCAAGGACACTGGGTCCAAAGCTTGGTGACATCAGGGCCACAACCTGGCCGCATCGCAGGAGATGCTCGGCCGCCGTTCGCTGTCGGTGACCCCGCGGTGGTCCTCGCCGTCACGTTCCCCTCATCCCAGCAGAGCATCACCGGGGTCGTGTGATGGAGGGGACTGGGGACGTCTCAGCCGTCGGTCACATCCTCTCCCCTGGTGTCACCCGCGAAGGTGGGATCCGCTCAGTCATCACTTTTCAACACGGGCAGCTGCCTTCTGACACCCGGGCAAATCCTGGCAGATGGAGGCTGGGCTGGGTGATTCTTGGTGTAAATTGGTGTAAATTAACACCTGCGGAGCAGCCTGGCCGTGCGGGGAGCTCTGGGCAGATCGGAGGCAGCCGCTCATCTCGGACCTCACGAGGCTTCGCTGCTTCGAAGCGCTGCTGGAGGAACCCCCTTTGGGTCCCTTTGGGCTTTGATTTCAGCAAGAAGAAGGACAAAAAAACCCAAAAAAACCAAAAACCAGCCTACCTCGTAAATCTTGCATTTTTTTTTTTAACTCCTCCCCAAAATGTGTTTTTTTGGGAGGTTTGGGCTCTGGGAGGCTTTCACCTTGGCACTGAGCCGCGGCCGAGCATCCGGCAGCGCCTTCGTGTCCTCGGCGGGTTCGGGGACCATCCTGCCGGCGCGCAGACCTTAGAAATGGTTGGAAAAGGTCCTTTTTGGCCCGTTGGAGCCGGGCGGTGCCTGTCTGCCGTGAAGCCGCCGGGGTTGTGCCGGCACGGTTCCCCGCCGGGCTCGTCGGCTCAGCCTCACCCAGCCGCTCCGGGATGCTCAGCCCGCGGCGCTGACGGCGTCGGAACAGATTTATCTTGGCCTCAAACTACCGTAAACATTTTGGGCAACGTTCTCCGTTCCCTTATGGTCCAAGCTGCAAACACTCCCAAACCGACGAGTTACACGCAGTCCTTGGCACCCAGAGAAATTCTGTGTTTGCACCACATGCAGAGCTGGATCCGCATCCAAAGCCGAGGAGAGGAACATCGGGAGCAGAAGGATGTTGGTGGATGGCAAGAAAAAAAAAAAAAATCCCAACGTGCTGGGCTCGGGCACGTCTCGCCGGCAGGAGCAAAACCCAGCGGGGTGCAGGCGGGTTTTGGGGATGCTGGAGCATCCCTCCGCGTCCTCCTCTCGTCTTGGAGCAGGGATAGGGCTGCTTGAAGGTTTTTATTGTTTTCTTTTCTGCATCCAGCCCAGGAAACCGTTCCTGCTCCTGGTGCAGCTCTCCACCTGCCCCCTTGCCATCTCCCCAGCTTGTGTCCCACCAGCCGGGCTTTGTCCCCACCGCACGCGGACCCGGTTTCTCTTGGTGGCTCCCAGTTGGACTTGACCCCCCAGGAGCATCTTGGCACCCTCGCGCCGTCCCCAGCACTGCGCATTCAGCCGTGAAGGCAGGAGCAAGGAATTTGCTGCTGAAGATGATTTTTGGTGGATTTTAAAGGGCTGGCACCTGCCTTCCCTGTCCCGTCCGTTGTTCCTTAACCCCGAATGGCTCCGGCAGCGTCTGGGAACGGATGAGGAGCAAGCAGGACCGGGGTGGTTCAAGGCCGGGTCGGCTGGAGCCTCTTCATTTCATTTTCCTGGGGGAAGGGGAACGAGCCGGGGCTCCGGGAGGTTTGGCTGAACCCAGGGTCTCCTCCCCGCTCTCCCGGCCAAGCTCCTGGGGGGTAAAGATGCTGGTGGCACCAGCTACAAATTGATCCGTTGAAATTATGTTTTAAAACAACAGTACACAGGAGATCTTTTTTTTTTTTTTTTTTTTTGGGTACCAGGAGCACCCCATCGCAGGCTGCGGGGCGATATCTCCGGGGGTTTGTCCCCCTGTGGATTCAGCCAGAGGCAGAACTGCTCCAGGGGAGGGTACCCAGCCCCCTTCCAGAGGGGCTCGACACCCCGGCTGCCCTTTGGGGACCGTCCCCTGCGCAGCCACCCTTCTGCCCTTGGGGATCAGCAGCAGGATTGAGCCCTGCAACCCCTGCGGCTCTCCGTGCCCGCAGAGTCCTGGCCGCCGTGAGCTTTTAAGTCGGAGAAAATCTCTTTGAATGCAGAGAGGGGGGTTTCCTTAATCGGGGGGGGGACAGCTGAGGCCCCCAGACAGGCACGCTGGGTGCCACGTGCGCGCCCAGCCTGGGATCACGCCGGCTTTGCTCTTCGCTGTCGCTTCTCGTTTCCTCGCAGCCCGGCTGACGTGCCAGCTTCTGAGAAGGGACTTGGACGAGAGCGGAGCTCGCTGGGCATGGGGATGCTCCGCAGCCACAGTCACGCAGCAATTTCTCTCCTGTCCCTGGCTGAATGTCGAAGGGGGGCTGATTTTTTTTTCCCCTAATTCTCCCTCCCGGGGTTGTTGTTCCCTGGGGTGTGTAAAATCAGGCGGTTTGCGGGGTGCTGAGGAGACGGCAAAGTTCAGAGGCAGCTGCTGGCGCTGAGTCCTCAGCTGCGTCCTCATCCTGAACCTTAACCTTGTCCTCATCATCGTCCTCATCCGCATCCTCATCCTCATCCCCATCCTCAGCCCCATCCTCATCCTTTCCCTCCTCCTCCTCCCCATCCCCCTCCTCCGCCCTCACCCCCTCCCCCGCCCCCCCCCCCCCCCTCCCCCCCCATCCCCCATCCCCCTCCTCCGCCCTCACCCCCTCCCCCGCCCCCCCCCCCCCCCTCCCCCCCCATCCCCCATCCCCCTCCTCCGCCCTCACCCCCTCCCCCGCCCCCCCCCCCCCCCTCCCCCCCCATCCCCCATCCCCCTCCTCCGCCCTCACCCCCTCCCCCGCCCCCCCCCCCCCCCTCCCCCCCCATCCCCCATCCCCCTCCTCCGCCCTCACCCCCTCCCCCGCCCCCCCCCCCCCCCTCATCCCTCACCTCCTCCCCTTCCCCATCCTCAGCCCCATCCTCAGCCTCATTCGCATCCTCAGCCCCATCTTCATCCTCCATCCTCCGTCCTCCATCCTCATCCTCCATCCTCATCCTCATCATCGTCCTCATCATCTTCCTCATCCTCCATCCTCATCCTCCATCCTCATCCTCAGCCTTAACCACATCCTCAGCCCCATCCTCATCCTCAGCCCCATCCTCATCCCCATCCCCATCCTCATCTTCATCCTCATCCTCATCCTCAGCCGGGGCTGGTTGAGTTTTCCTCTTCTAAAGGAATTCAGCCGCATCCTGGTCGAGCATCATTTCCTCTCGCGTGTTCTGCGTTTCCTGCTGCTCTCTCACCCTCTTTGGGCTGGAAATCGTCCGACCCCACGACTCCTGAACCCGCTGCCAGCCTCTGGCGGAGGAGCAGAGCTTCGAGAGGTTGCCTTCGTGTTTCGAGAGCGGAGGGCGAGAGATGCGGTTAATGCCCCTGCGAAGGGAGCCGCTGCGGGGTGGGCACAACCCTGTATTAGACACCGGAGAATCTCCCCTTTGCAAGACACCCAGAGGAAACCCGGCTTCATCCCTTCCACTGCTCATGGAACAACTTTTTCCATTTTGCTTCTGAAAGAGAAGGAGGAAAAAACTTTTTTAAAAAAAAGAAAGACTCAACTTTCCATCTTTTGGCTGCATCGGCGAAACAAAAGGTTCCGGGAAAAAAAAAAAGAAAAAAACTCCAAAAAGCATTTTCCAAAAAAAAAAAAAAAAAGGCGAGGCCATCCCTTTGCCCCCCCCCCCCCCCCCCCCCGTTACTTTTTTTGGCCCGTTCTAAAAACTGAACAAGGACATGTACAAAAATAGCAAAATACGAGGGAAAAATCCTCGGGAACCTGCAGAAAAAACCCTGGGAACCTCCTGGTGATGCCGATGACTCGGGTTCCCACTACCCTGCTATCAAGAGACAATAAAGAACAGAAATTAGGAGCACCAGGAATTATTATTAGGTAATTAGGTAATAATTAGGAGGAATTATTGGTAACACCAAAGGGGGCTTCAGCTGCCTCCGTGGCCAGACCCTTTGCTGACGGAGGAGGGTTTTGGTGGATGAGCGTTAAAATGACGATGGTAAAAAAATTAATTGGAATTAAAAATATTGTGAAAAGCTTCAGCGGGCTGGGGAATGGGTTTGGTGCCTGTTGCTTGGCCGTCGCCACCGGGGCAGAGCCGCGGGAAGAGGCGTTTCCAGCCCTTCCCGGAGCCGTCGGAGGTTTTTCTTCGCTCCAGGAAAAATTCCCAGATAAGCTCCGTGTTTTCCAGAGCTTGCAGGTAGACGAAGAGCCGCTCCATGGCCTCAAAATAGAGATTTTGTTACTGTTTAGGAAGACAGAGATGAATTATCAAGGCTTTTATTTTTTTTTTTTTATTATTATTTTTCTTTTCCCTGCTGAATTTGGCATGAAAAGAGATGAAGACTTCCAGGAAATTCTGTAGCTTTGACTTATTAAAAAAAAAAAAAAAAAAATTGGCAAGTGATAGGTCCATCATAACGCCTAATTGCTTTTGGTATTTTGAAAATAGAATGATTAAATGTGCGTGTGGAACGCAGCCTGCAGATCGGCTACCGAAGCGAGAGGGACTTCTGTTTGACTTATTAAAAAACTCCTTCCGAACCTGCTTGTGAGGTTTTTCCCTGGTTTTAATGGGAGACCAGACGTGAAGGTTTCTTTCCCTCCCGTGTCGTCGTAGTAATTGTAGGTGATGAATGAGGCTGAGCTGGTACGGGGCCAAATTCAGCTGCGGTGTGAACAGATCTTTGAAAGCAAAGAAATTTCTCTCCATCCCTCCATCCATCCCTCCATCCATCCATCCATCCATCCCTCTCTCCATCCCTCCATCGCTCCATCCATCCATCGCTCCATCCATCCCTCCCTCCATCCATCCCTCGCTCCATCCATCCATCGCTCCATCCATTGCTCCATCCATCCCTCCATCCATCCCTCATTGCTCCCTCCATCCATCCCTCCATCCATCCCTCCATCCATCCCTCCATCCCTCCCTCCATCCCTCCGCTGTAATTTCTAAATCAAAGACAGCCCCAGCACTGGAACCCAAAGGCCACATCCTGCCTCTGTAACCCCACCAAGGTCAACGATTGGGGACGAACGTGTTCGTTTGTGGCCAGCCATGCCCCATGTGCTCTGGGGGATATTTCGGGGGGGGACCCATCTCAGGCAGCCCCCCGTGTTCCCCCATCGCCACTCCCAGATCTCAAACTCTCCCGATTGTGTTTTCAGACGTTAAGAAAGAAAGGTTTTAACGGCTGTGACAGCCCGGAGCCCGACGGCGACGACTCCATAGACCAGAGCCCCTTGATGGAGGATAAATTCCGTAAAGGCGGCGAGGATCTGGATATCCTCTTCAAGCGATACGGTGTAAGTACCTGCCCCGTGGCCGGAAAACCTTCATTATATTTTTNCCCCACGTGTCTCCCCCACCCCAAAACGTAACAGGCGCTGAACAAGAAGCACAGGGAATGCGAGAGCCCGGAAGGGGATGAAGTGTTTGCGTTGACCCCGCAGACGGAAGAAAAATATAAAAAGATTGATGAGGAGTTTGATAAAATGATGCAGAGTTACCGGCTCACAGTGAGTAGCTGGTGGTCTGCAGCCCCCTCCCCACCCTGTGGGTTTTTCCCCTCCCCAGGTGAGGGGGGGGGTGCATTTTGCATGGCTTTGCTTCGGAGCCTTGGGAGCCGATGCGTGAAGCCCCCCCCCACCCCAAATGCACCCCAGGGGCAGATGAGGGGCTTTGAGTGGCTTTCCCACCCGGAAAAGCGGGAACAACCCTTGGGAAAATCATTCCCATCGCCTCCGGAATTGCTCAGCCCTCCTTTGCTGCAAAAACTGCCCCGAAGCCCCTTTTTTACCCCCCCAAAAAAAGGGCTTTGCCCAGGTTAAGACCCCAGCGCTTGTGCGAGCTGCTGGCCCCTCGCATCCCTGCGGGGTTCAGCCCGGTTTGGCCTATTCCGCGTTAATTCCCCCCAAATCCCCCCCCCACCGAGCCCTCGGGGGCAGCTGGTGGCCGTGGCAGAAATCCAGGGAAGGTTTTAGCCTCTGATCCCGGAGCCGTCACCGGGGTGGCATCAGGACAACGCCGCAAGGGATTAGTGTCAGGAGACAGGGGACGAGGAGGAGGAGGAGGAGGAAGGGCGAGGGGGGGGGACACATTTCAAATTAGTTGTTAGTTCGAGGGAGCAGAGGGTGTTGATGCAGGCGAAGGTTTCTGCGGAGGGATTATCCCGCGTCCCTGCTGCCGGGAGCAGAGAGGAGGCTCGTTTGTAAGGGCTGGATGCAGAACTGCAACCTCTCCCCCCCCCCCCAAAAAAAAAAAAATTAAAAAAAAAATCCACCTTTCTGTGGTTTGCAAGCCCCCACAAGTTCAAATTCTGGCTTTTCTTGCAAATTGGGTCTTGGGAAATTTATGGCTTTTGATTTCTGCTGACTCAGCAGCGTGGCTCCGGGAGCCTCCCAAGGACCCCCCCTCCCCATCCCCTGTGTCTCAGAGCCCCGGGAGAGCCAGGGGGGGTGAGGAGAAGCAGGGTGCAGGCGGTGCTGGGTGCTGGCAGCTCTGCCCAGCCCTGCGGGGTGGCTTTAGCGCAGGATTAACTCCTCCGAGCCGAGCCTCTGCCTCCTCCTCCTTCTTTCTCCCCGCTTTCATCAGCGGGGGGGACACACACCCACCCCAGCACCTCGCCCAAACCCTGCCGCCACTGTAAAACAGCTCAAAAACCCAGCAGAGCTTTTTCCTTGGTGCGAAACGACCCGGGGAAAGGAGGGACTGGCTTAGGTGGGGATTTTTTTCCCGCTGCGGATGGAGGGCTCCAGGCAGGCTCCCAGCATCCAGGCGAAGGATGAGCTCCGTGTCCTCAAAAGTCATTTCAGGTGGTGGCATCCGGGGTGTAGCATCTGGCTCCCCGACTAAACCTCCCCGTGCAGCGAGGGAGCGTGTGCGCGGTGTGAAGAAGACGCTTTTCCCTCTTTAACCGCCTGGGTTGGGTTTGGTGTGTTGAGAACTAACCGGACCCGGCAGCCGGGGAAGCTTTAACCTTGTTCGCTCCGGACAGGCTTCTGCGTGTTTGTCGTGGCTTTCCGTAAACCTTGAGGTTTGCCTGATGTGTTGCATCTTTTTTCCCCCCCACAACCCCCAGATTTTGGGCTGCGAGCCGCCTTCCCTAGTTTTTTTTTGGGGGGACACACCTGGGATGCGGGCGTGCATCGTGCCGGGGCAGCATCAGCCCGATGGAGGTGGGATGAAGACGAAAAGCAAAACGCCGACGGAGCGACCTCCCGGCGTTGCAGAGGATGCGATGCGCCGGGGTTTTGCTTTTCTCTCCCCGTCCCGCGCGGGTGCACGCACGCAGGCACCTTTGCAGTGATTTATTTCTTCCCTGCACTGCCCGGGAAAAACTTTCCTCTCCTGGATTTTGCAGCCGGGTGGGATGAATTCCCCCGGGGCTGAGCAGCGGGGGGACTCTGCGCCCCAGCTCTCCGGCAGAGAAACGCCGAGCCCGGTCCCTTTGCGCGGCGAGCTGGTGGCACAGGCTCGGAGCCGCCGTCCTCGGAGCTTGGCTGCAGCCCCGGGATGTCTCAAGGACGCGATGCCCTTGAGAGGCGGCCGGGGAGGGTTTCCAGCAGCGAGGTTTGGGTGAGCACCGTCCCGCTCCCTCCTCTTCCCCAAAAAAAGACAAAACACCCGTCTGGGAGCAGATTTTGGGAGGGGGGTCGCTGGGCAGCACCCCTCACCCCGCTGCACTGGGGGGATGCTCGGCAGCCCGCGGGGGTCTCAGCCGCACGGCGCTGAGCTGCTCTGCCGCCGTATCCCCGAGCAAATTAAAGTGGGACTTTAGCAAAGCTCCTGCTAAAGCCTCTAAGCAGGTGCCTGCTCCTGTTAACGGAGAACAAATCGGTGACATAAGACAGGCGGCTGTAGGATAATCGCGGCGGGGCCGGCTCCCGCGGGGACGCTGGGGGGTGAAGCTGGTCCTCGACCTGCCGCCGAGGATACGGCTTTAGCGATGCTCCTGCTGCCCTGGGGTCAGCTCCTCCTTCCCAGCAGCTCCCGGAGGTACTGGGATGGATAACCCAGTATCACCCCAGGGGCTGTGCAGAGAAAAATGAGCCTTTCCTGGGTCAA
>VZTO01007563.1:0-32828 GCA_013400615.1 Syrrhaptes paradoxus | reverse complement strand
TTCTGACAGAAGGGATTTTTTTTGCCTCAGACTCTTTGGCTTTCCCTTCTCAGATGGCTGATGGGAACACCCTGGCCTTTAGGAAATACACTGCTGCAGCTATCACCAAACTCAACAATAGCTAACAATTTAAGGTGTCACAGCTGGCATCTCATAACTGTGTGTGCTGGGAAAGGCCACCATCTGTGGATCCAGCAGTAGTGACAATGCAGCAATGTGCTGAGCGGCCCAAGCTGAATAAATGTGGAGTTGTACTTTTGGTCTTTTTCATGCTAAATTTTTTTATTTTTTTGAAATGGGGATTTGTTTGAGGTTCATTTTTGCTTGAAATGTTTTTGGTGGGACTTTCAGCATCAAACAAGGCAGCTGCTCTCTGCTAAGACATTAGTCTTCTGATTTCTGATCCAACTACTTGGTGAAGCAGCTATGGTGGCTTGTGTTATAGATTGTCCATCACTTGCTGAATTGGACAAAACGCTGGGGAGTGTCTCTTGCTGGGGAAACTGCAGTGTTTTCTTAGCAGGCAGCTGTCCTAGGCCATGAGTTTGACAGTGATAGATCAGGGACAGTGTATTTAACACTCTTCTCCACATCTGTGCCCTTAACACAAGAGTGAATTTTATCCATTTATTTATAGTATGTAAAGGTCCGAGTATGGGATTATTAACTTTGTTCTTTATGCTTTTGACTGGAAGCAAAACCAGCATTTCCAAAATGCTACCCTAGGTTTCTGCTCCCCTAGAAGCCTGAAAGCAGTCTTGAAAGCTGGTTACAAGCAAGCTGTCCTGTTTGTGAGGGGTTTACCTTTGGCTGGGAGCCAACCCCACACAACTACTCACTCACTCCCCACTCTCCCCCCCCCTCCCAGGGATGAGGGAGAGAATTAAAGGGAAAAAAGACTCATGGGTTGAGATTAGAACAATTTAATAAATAAACTACAATAATAAAGAATGATATATACAAATATACAAAGGAGTGATACACAGTGATACTGCTTACCACCTGATGACCAAACAGCACGTTCCTGGCAAACAGTCCCGGAGCAGGGATTGTCCCAAAACCGCACTCCCAGAATGGAGATAAGAGCCTGAGCATCCCAGATTGAGAGCTGACCAAGGGAGGGAGAGGACCTGGCAAGAGGGATCGCCCTGGGAGAGCCGACCTGGAAAGAGAGCTGATCCGGAGCAAGAAGAGATCTGGAAGAAAAAAAGGACGAGCTTCCACAGAGCCCTCACCTGTATACTGGGCATGATGTGCATGTTATGGAATAGACTATTCTCCACTTTGGGTCTCAACCCCAAACCTTAGGTTGAATCCCAGACTTGCAATTGGGCTGTGCTCCCTCACAGCTTCCCCTGCACCTGCAGACACTGGCCCAGCAGAGAAGCTGAAAAGACTTTGAATGTCCTGGCAGCAACTATAAACGTCACTGTTATCAGCTTTCTTCTTAGCACAAATCCAAAACACAGCCACTTGCTAGCTATTATGAAAAAAGTTAACGCTGTCTCAGCTGAACCCAGGACACTGCTCCATTTTGCTTATTTCAATCCATAAAGAAGGAAAGCCCACTAACAAAAGATGTACCACATGCATTTGATTTGAATGAGAGGCATGTCACTGTGAAGCTGTCTGTCTGAGTTGAAACTGAGCCAGATCCTTGTTTTGAGGTATGCACAAGACCATTAGAGCATTGTATGCACTGCCCTGTGGCTTGTCACAGAGGCTGTGAGATAAACCATGGGCAGCCAAAGGAATTGGAAGACAGGGTTTGGAGAGAACTGCCTTTTCTTTTCAGCCTGCGTGTGGGTGTCCATCAGGTGGTTCATGAAGGCTGTTCTATTGGTTGTATCTTCTGTCCCTAATGAGCTAAACATAAACAAAAGCATAAAATCTGAAAGAAAAAAAAACACCCAAACCCTCAAACAAAAACTTTAGTTCTGTTTCTCCTGCCTTTAAAAAAGCTTTGGTGGATCACCTCATCTTCACCCAGAGTGGGGTGTTAACTGAAACTAAATTCCTCCCCTGCCTGCCTAATCAGGAAATCACAGGAAATCTTTCTAATGCATGGAGACCCCCTCTGAACCTCTGCTTTTTGCCCTGGAATCCCATAGGCTTTTCTCTCTACTGTGAGGCCTGTGCTCCTTAGTCTACTTCCCAAAGAAAGAGTTAAAGGGCAGGAGGCTGCTGGGACTCAGTTGAAAATACATAATCTGTCTTTTTTCTCTCAACTGACTAATAAAGCATCCCTGTTCTGGCTGCAACACTTCCTTGAAGCCATCACCCATTCTTTCTGTACAAGAATTTGTCCAAAGGCCATTCACATCAAAGGAGGAGCTCCCTGGTCTCTGAATCAAGCCCTAGAAAGGCTGCATATCAGGACTCAGCTGCATAGTGTGTATATCCAGCATTCTTAGTGTTTCTGTGAAACAGTTTTTCTTAATAAAATTCTCCACTATGTCTTTTTTCTCCACTTTGTCTCCACCTGGGCAGTAAGGACAACTTTTCTCACAGAATTTCTCTTACAGAGTGGCTAACTATATCTGCAGAAGAAAAGGTTTTGAATTGTTTCAGTCCCGTAAGTAAATACTTGCCAGATTTTAAAAAATGGCCTAAGGGAATGTATAAATACACTTGAAACAAAGACCAAAACCTGTGTACATCCGTAGTCCTTAAAGTGTTTGGGATTAGGTGGCATTCCAAGGGTTAATCCCTGGGGATTAGTGAGGCAGACACTTCTGTTGTTGTTTACACATGTCCTGTGAAGAAGGCTGTGTTTTCACAGCAGGCCTCTCTAGGAGGGTTAGCCATAAAGTGCTTGCAGTCAGTTTTACAAGAGGAAAGAAGCGGAGCAACAGGAGTGACAAATGTATAGAGCTGTCGTTCAAAGAGATGAACCACAGATAAATGGATCACTGCAGTCCCAGCATAAATTTCATGTATTAACAGAAAGGAAAAAGAAGTTTTGTAGCAAGGAACAAATACTTCATATCCAGAGGTCCAAATCTGGTGATAAGAGGATATCAGGCATGCATATGGCTTGTGCTTTGTGCTTTTGTTTAGATGCTAAGCATGCAGTTGAGAACCTGCTCTCCTGGGCTGCATCAGGTTTTTGACCTTGTGTTTGGCTGGGGGGACACCAAAAAGCTAGGTGTGGGTGAAATACTATGAGCATTGGGCCAAGGCTTGGTCTGGGCTAGGAGTGGAACTTCTTTAGGGTGAAAAGCTGGGGTCTGGGTTTAAAGCTGAGGCGCTGGGTTAGGAGCAGGAATGAGACTGCTTTTATCCCTGTCTCACAACGTCACCTCCATGCACTGAAAGGCAAGGTTGGCTCAAGACTTAAGCTATTTTTTTTTCTTGCTGTTTCCCTCTCAGTCAGGAAGTAAAATAATTTATCTCCTGACAATTTCATGGAGACAAGTTTTAAACAAACAAACAAACAAAAAACCCCACAAAAAAAACAGTGGGAATTAGTATAAGCAATAGAGCCCAGTTCTGTGCTGCCTTTTCCAAGAGCTCATGGATGGGGCTGTCTAACAGCTCTCCATGCTGCACTCTGCTAAGAAACAATGTACTGGAAGTGTTCCCCATGCAATTTTATGCAGAAAAGTAGTCCACATAAACCACAGGTTTGGTTTGTCAGTTCTTACTCTCAAATGCAGTGAGCTCTGACAAACTACCCAGCTCAGCAAACTGGGAGGGCTTTCCACATGACTTTGATTTACAGCCTCCTTCCTGCTTCCCTCTTCCCAAGTCAGTGCAATACACACAGTCCGCATCTGGATTTCAATAATTTCCTGCATGGTGTCTCAGTGGGTGACGCCCAACTTCATGATGGGACAAGCTTGCCAAGGTGCAAGGCCCAAGCTAGCAGCCCCTGTGTCTCCTTCGTCCCAGCCTCTCTCAGCATCAGCAGCAATGCTTGGATGGAGATGTACCATGCTGGGGCAGACCGGTGTGGGGCACACGTGGGCTGGGAACAGCAGATCTCTTCACTGTTTCCCACAATCTGGCTGGGTTAGATCCTTCCTTAAATAAGGCCACCAGGCAAGGCACCCACTTTAAGACAATAGAAAAAGGCAATTTTTACACCTTGTAAAAACGCTGTAGTGTATTTTGAGAAGTTTTTGGTTTCCAAGGAATTAAAAAACAAAACCAAGACTTCAGTGTTTGCCTCTACTTCACCAGAAGCTTTAATGCCAAGACAGGCACTGGCAGGGTGAAACAAGCCTAGCAGAGAGGAAAGTGAGAAGGATGTTTCAGAATCCACTCTCTTTAATGAAGTTCAACAGCTTCACTCTCTGCCCTCGCACCCTGGTGACAGCTTCGTCTCCCCCTGGCTGAGGCTGTGTCATGAATCAGACCATAAAAAACACATCTTGGGTCTCATGTCACATTTTGTCTGCAAAGTACTTCAGAAACATTAGCATGCCACATCCCAATGAGTGTCTGGATTTTACTTTCCAGCCCTCAGTTTACTCCCCTTGTGGACTTAAGCAGCAACAAGCTGTTTCTTGTTACACTGTAAAGAGCTGTGATTAGCGTGCTGCACACATAAGAGGAAATTAAACCATTTAGTTGTGTTTAGCAGCTCAGCCCCCTCTTCAGGCCCTCTCTCCTCGCTGAACACTTCAACTAAACAATGACTAATGAGGCCAATTTGCTGTCAATTAATTGCCCCAGGAAAGGACCCTTAATTGTGGTGAGCAAGGTGGCAGCTCTAAAGTGTTCAAGGGCCATGCGATGGTCAGCGTCCCCCCTACCTTTACCGTTTGGCTTATTAGCGTCTTTGTGTTTGTTGCAAAGTGCTGTTAATTGGGAGCTGGGGACAAGGAAATGAGAACTCTTGAGGCTAATTGATAGACACCTGCAGAGGGCTTTAGTGGCTACAAAGTTCCTTTGACTTTGGAGAGAAGTCCTGATGTTTTCTTTTTGCCCTGAAAAGCAGGGTCTCCTGTGGATTAGTGGGTGGGAGTCTTAATTTTCTGTAACAGATGGGGGTCCTACTTGCCAATAGAGAGGAAGGTAAATATGCTGGAGGAAGCAACTAACTAATGAGGATATATGGAAGGGTTTTGGTGACTTTCTCCATTTGTATCCAAGGTGCCCTTCTTGGGAAAAGCAGTTAGAGCACTTACATAGAGCTTATGGGCTTTCTTATTTTCACTAGTGTTTGCTTCTGTGTCTTGGAGGGATTAAGTAGCTTTTGCTGTATTTTAGGTCTGTAGGGTGGGAATAAGAGCTCTATTTTTTTTAATGTATTTTGTGACTTATTGACAAAGTACTTGACTGTTAAGCAGTCTTGTAACTTCAGATTGGGGAATAGCTGCCTCACAGGATAAGACGCTAAGCAGTGGTTCCTGTTCCTGCCGCTTTGTGCCTATACTGTGTCTAGATGCTCTGAAGAAAAGATGGGTATTTAAACTGTTTGTGAATTATGGCATGGCCAGTTCCAGTATAAACTACGTTAGGAAAAAGATCTCTGGAAGCATTGTTGGTTATACCTTTCAGCAGGGCTGGCCTTGGTGCTTTCTTGCTTCATCCCCTATTGCATTCCTGGAAAGGTACCCAGGAGCTGGCATCCTGGATGTGAATTCACATCTCTTAACCGTTGGTCTGACTTATTTATGAGGAGATGAGGGGTGTAGCACCACTCCTTGCCTACTCCATAGTCTTGAATGATAAAACTGATCCAGCCTGCCCACATGATTTCAGGTAATATCTCAGGAGGTGCTTTGAGCTCTGAAGGGTTTTGGTCATAAAGGCAAGGATAACAACAGCAGATGTTTGCATGTTATCTTGTTTGTGGTTTCCTTGCTGCCTCCCCTACGCGGCCCCTGGTTTGTAATAACTGCTATAGCGGGTGTTTTTGAGGCATGGTAATGTTTTATGGAAACAAATCACTTCCTTTCATCTCGAGAGCAACAGTGATTGCGCTGGGGGAGTGTGCTCTATTTTTCATGTCTCAGTCTTTCTTATTATTTAAATTAATGTGAGTTGCAGTTGTCAAGAAAGTGAAGGATTGATGGCAATTAACTAGAACGAGCTTGGTGCAAGCAGGTTCTGCGCAAGCCTGTCCTACCTAGCTCTCTTACCGCACCTTGCCTGGGACTTGAATTCCCACACCAGCTCTGCTCTTGCACCCCTCCTGCCCTGCAGCCCCCCAAGGTCTTGCATGTAAGATGAGATGCTGAGCTGGCATCAGGCTTGTCCTGCACATGTGAAATGTAGAATAAACCAATATGTGAGTTTCAAGCCATTCTTCTCAGAGCTCATTTCCATCTCTGCAGAATCTGTCCCTGGTGTGGGTGGGACATCCTGCCTCTCTGGAGGTGGAGCAGTGCTTCTCAACAGTTTCTCCTCACTACCCTGTCGAGGGGGATGCTAAATACAGGGTAATGGATATGCCATATTACATTTACACTAAAAGGGAGGGAAAAGGCTGGCAGTTTAGTTTTCTTCAGCAGTACCAGAGAGCCTGGTAGTGCTTTCCCATGTCCCTGGAGCCATAAGGGTCCAGCAGCAGCCTGGTTGCCCCTGGAGGGATGAGTTGTTAGGCTGAATATTAAAACACCTGAAAGTGCTGTTTAACTGTAGTGCTTTACCTAGTGTGGGTCTGCAGGCTGTGGTTTTGCCCGTGATAATGGTTCAGAGAGGCCAGACACAAAAGGTTTTTCCCATTGAGGGTCAACAAGAGATGGCTGGGCAGAAGGAGGCAGCAGCACCTAGAAGATCCTGGCCCCATGAGGTTTTATTCTCGGTAATCCTTCTTCCAGCAGTCTGAGAATGGTAAAAACATAACACAACCCACACACGGGAAAAAATAATAAGGTCAAAGCCTCCCATTTTAAGACTGTCCTAAAAAGGTGTGTGCAAAGTAATGACAAGTGCCAGGGAGGCAATGCTAACTGTTGCTGGTGCTGACAGTTTTGGCATTTTAACATACTGGCTTGACACCCTGAAAATTTAAAAGTCTCTGACTTTTTATCTGAGTGAAATTACTGTCCACTAAGATCCAGTCATTTTTAATGTTAGCTGGCTCTGGATTCTAAGTAGGCGAAACCAAACCAGCTTTTAAATTCACAGGGAAATTATTTCCTTCTCTATTTGCCCTCCTCTCAATCTTTCCTTGCCCTCTGACCAAGGTGGCAGCTGAAAGAAATGAGCCATTATACTCCTAACAGGATTTCAGCCTTGGGTTCCCTTTTCTGCTTCGTCTTAAAAAGTGGCAAGCCGGGTGTGACCATCTGGACACATCCTCCTCCTCTTGGGCATTTGGTCTGCATGGTCCAATCTGTTTGCAAAAGATCAAGTAAACTCAGCAAATACAAACTAAAATGACTTGACGGCTTTGGAAAGTGGCAGGGTTCACACATCCTGACTGCAGCTCTGCTGCTAGTACCTGTAGTGACATTCACTGCTCTCCCCTTGACTGTTTTGGCTGTCATCACACCATTCTGCTAGGATCTCAGAATGGCCTGCAGCTCCATCTGCTAGTCCTGCTTGAGCTTGAGTCCTTCTTGGTTTGATGGTGGCTTTTTTTCCTGATGCAAATGCCAACCCCCTGAGGTTAAGATAAAACCCACAAAATGTGGTCTAGCCAATGGTTCTGCACCTGGGCTTTGCTTACCCATGTTTGCCAGGACATCAGAGAAGTGGTGCTGAGGTTGCACTGAAGTCACTGTTCTTGTGTCCCCCGATAGACCAGCTAGGGCACAACTCTTGCAAAAACAGCAGCCACCGTTGTTCTTTCCCAGACTAAGCCCCTCTGTCCTCTTCAGTGTGTGTTGGTCTCATATCTGAAACAGTATGTACTACAGGTAGCTGTGCTGCTATAGGACGGAGGTCGCCCTCTGAGTTGCTTTGTTCTCTGTCTTAAGAGTAGCAGTTTGGATTTCTGCACCAGAACTTGCAGGGCTCTCCCAGCCTCCAGCTTAGCTGGTGATAGCAATGGGTTTCCCTGTCCTGAGCGGTGAGACAGGGGACTCCCCTCATCCAGTGGGACAGAAGGGAGAAGGAGAAGGTGCTTGCGAGTCCTGCTGACCCAGTGCTGAGCCAGATCTCAGCGTGGTACTTCAAGCTGCCTCTCTGCTTTGGTGTGCCATGAAAAACAGAGCCACAAGCATCTCTTAGAGGAGGCAGGGTGTTTGATTTCCCAACTGGGGTATTTCCTTTCTGCTGCACTTTATGCGGTCTCAGAGCTTTAGTTGGCAAAGATGTTTGCTCACTTTCCGAAACCACTGTGTGATTGTTGTTTTGTACTGCCAGGAATTTGCTGTGCAGAATGGGGTGTGTGATAAAGGGGGAGGAGGCACAAAATGTACCTACAGTCAGTGAAACTTTCATGTACTCTCAATATGGTGGGAACAAATTATTTGACAACATCAGCATTCTTCAACAATCTTTATTTTATTTTGTTCTGTTTCCTCCTACCACTTCCTGCGTGCACAGACACACTACTGATGGCTTGCAGTGAATCACTGATGTGAAATGTAGCAGGGCTTATGTTTGTCAGAGGACAAACTTTGTTTGTTTGTTTGTTTGTTTGTTTTGAGAGGAAGGGGTTGATTTTCTGCTACGGTTTGCTTTACTGAGTATTGTGCTGCTAGGCAGGTGTCCCTAGTCTGAAATTCCTTCTCTCCAGGGAAGGGGACCCTGGTGCAGTCAACCTTTCCCCCTGACATGCCTTACTTTGCTTGCTTCTCCATGAGCTGATCAGCCATCTATTCTAGCTCTTGAGCAGCAAACTGGCTTCCAAGTTTGCTTCCTCCTTCCTCATTCCCATTAGAGCAGGTTGCGGAGGGCCTCATGCAGCCGAGTTTTGCATATCTCCAGGGATGGAGTTCCCACCACCTCTCTGGAGAACCTGTTCCTGTCTTTGAACTCCCCAAAGTAAAAGCTATTTTGTCATTTTGAGTCTGACTTTTCCCCATGTTGCAGCTCATGTCTACTGCTTTTTGCTGTTCACTGTGTACCTCTGAGAAAGCCTGCCTCTGTCTTCTCTCTACCTTCCCACTAGCTATTTGTAGAAAGCAATAAATTTTCCTCTCAGGCTTCTCTTCTTCAGGCTGAACAGACCCAGCTCTCTTAGGTTCCCCTTGTACCTCACCTGCTATGGTCCTCTGACCATCTTGTGAGCTCTCCAGTGGACTTGCTCCAGTATGTCAGTGGCCTTCTTGTACTGGGGAGATCAAAACTGATGAAGTGCTTCAGATGCTGTCTAACAAGCACCATATAAAATTATATAATCACTTCCCTTCACTTATGGGGATACACTCTTGATAATACAACCCAGGATGCTTAGTCTTTGCTGCAAGGGCATGCTGCTAACTCATGCTGAGCATGTTGGACCCCCACGTCTCCTGGACTGCTTGAGCCCAACATTTTCACCCTGCCAGCAAATATCAGTGGTTAAAGTCCCTCACCAGGGCCTGTGATTATGAGACTTCTGTCTGTCTAAAATAGTCTTTGTCTACTGCCTCTTCTTAATTAAATGATTGGTAGCAGACACCAACCAACAAGAGTGACACTGTGATGTCCTCTGATTCTTAAACCCAAGCTCCCAGCTAGTTCACTGCCCAAGGTAGTGCTGGGTGCACTCCAGCCACTGCTTTGCAGAGAGCACAGCCCCATTTCCTCACCTTTCTGTCCTGTCTCCTGAAAAACCCGTGTCTATCCCACACAGCACTGCCAGTCCCGAGAGCTGTCCCACCAAGCCTCTGTCATCCCGATGGGTTTATAGCACAGTGAATCTCTGTGAGCATCTCATTCCTCCTGTTTTTTTTCACATGATGCTTGCTTTGGTGCCCAGGCATTTGAGATGGGCCCCCAGCTGTCCTGCTTTCACAAGGGGAGAGCAAAAACCCTCCCTGTTGTTTTGGTCCTCACTGCCCTCTGTGCTGTCACTTCCCAGGTTGTGGCAGTCCTTCCCCAACATGTCTAGCTTAAATCCCTCCTTGCCTAGGTGAGTGAGCCTGTCAGAAAAGACACATCTGCTTCATTTTGTTTGGCAGGTCCTGTTCCTGCTCAAGAGCCCCTGTTCCTCCAAGGAGGTCCCACAGTCATAGGTGCTGAAGCCTTCTCCATTAATTTGGGGCCTACAGAGAGGGGCTGTAAACAGTATTCCTGTGAATCCAGCAACACTGGTGGAAGTGTTGAATTGCTCTCTTCAGGCTTGATTTCCTTTTCCCCACGGAGCTCGTAGGCAGCTTTGCCTCAAAAGGGCCATCAGCCACTCCTGCCAAGGAGGGGGCAGGGGAGACCGCTGTCTGTTTGCTCCGTGGTAATCAAAGCAGAAAATGATGCTGTTTCATTCCTCGCTACACACAAATTTGGAAGCTGAAAATGTAATAAATAAATAAATTCTTTTTTAGTCAAACTCCCTCACCACCACTGGGGTGTGAAGTGTGGAAGCAAGACAGGGACGTGAGAGAGACTGCAACAGCCTGGTCTGCTTGGAGGCTGATAGACCGGCATGCTCCACACCTGGAGCTGCCTGTTCAGGTTCCAGTGTGCTCATTTTGGTCCCATGACACAAACTCAGTTAGTCTGAGAGGTCTTTAAGGATCCTGGATTCCCAAGCCATGGCTGGTCTTGTGGATCTTTAAAGACCCTACCATGCTGTGCCACGTGAGGTGCAGTCAGCCAGAAGCTGTTTACCACAGGCAGCCATCCCATGGGGGCTTCCTCTTGGCTGAAAGATGTTGCAGAAGTCTTCCCACTGTCACCATTGTGCCTTCCCTCAACAAATTCCCATTAGTCATGGCACATGTTCCTGCTTCTCACCTTGTCATGCCAGTCACAGCAGAAATGAGCTTAACATCTCAGCAGTTCAATTCTTGGTGAGCATTTGGTGATGTGAGGAGCAGAGCAGGGTTCTGGCTAGCAGCATGGGTTCTATCTGTCTGTGGGAGGTAGAAATAACTAATGCACCCTTTGAGTCAGTGCCTTGAGGCCTGACACCCTGCAGGAGGATGCAGAACTGTGTCTGGGACTGTTTGGAGTGTAAAAATGAGCTGGGACAGTTCTTGGAGCCTACTACCTCCTTCTGTGCAGCCTTGGGGAAGTCAGGCAAGTTCCTAGAGGCTGTTGTATGAAGGCCCCCAAACCTGCCCAAACAAAGCATTTGCAGCAGTTGCAGCAAAGGCCATTTCTACCTGCAGATTTTTGAAGCAGTGGTACATATTATTCTGGTATAATTTCAGAAACCCAGGTAGTAAGGAGGAGTGCAGCCTGTGAGAGGAGTCTGTGGCTGCTCTGGTTAATAAGTTGACAAGTCAGACAGGCTGCCCTCCAGAAGTCTGAGTAACAAGGTCTAACTTTCTTTTGTCTTCACAGTTCCACCAAAGATCTCCAATATTTCCTCGGACATCACCGTGAATGAGGGCAGCAATGTAACCCTGGTTTGCATGGCAAATGGGCGTCCTGAGCCTGTCATCACTTGGAGGCACCTCACCCCAACAGGTAACAGAACCAACTGGACTGTGCTGGTGATTTGTGAACTGTACAATAGTTTCTTTCACTTCTGACATCAAGAGAAAATTTCAGTAGCAATACAGGCAGCTGTAAAAAAGCGACAAGAATCTTAAATGCACGGCAACCGTGTTTTGCGGTGTGATTTCCCAGGCATGATAACTAGTTTGTCCAAGGGAACAAATTAAATTACTTCAGCAGATGCTCTGCAGAAGTTGGACCTGTAATTCTGTTTAGCTTTGGTCTTCATCTAGTTGTCCCAATTTCTATGGCTGGTAATGCACAGCATAGTGGTGGAGACAAAATGCTGCTGGTGCTAGAGAAATGAGAAAAGATTTCTGTGTAAATATTACATAGAAGAGGTTCTTTCTGAAAAAAAAACCATGGAATTTGCTTCCCACTGATTTGCCTTAAAAGGAAGAGGGAAACAATGGTACAGGTGATGTCATATTACTCTCCACTTTGTCAGGCAGTTTTCTTATGTCTTGTGAGGTGAGTAAAGAAGGCATTTTATCTGCAAGATGACTGAAGAGCAGGATGAAAACAGAATAAAGGAGAACTCACCATCACCTCCCCCATGAGGACTGGCTGAGAGAGTTGGGGTTGTTCAGCTTGGAGAAGACTCTGAGGAGACCTGACTGCAGCCTTTCAGTACCTAAAGGGGGCTTATAAGGAAGATGGGGATAAACTTTTTGACAGGGTCTGTAGCAATAGGACAAGGGCTAATGGTTTTAAAATAAAAGAGGATAGGTTTAGAATAGATATAAGGAAGAAATATTTTACACTTAGGGTTGTGAAACACTGGAACAGCTTGCCCAGGGAGGTGATAGGTGCCCCACCCCTAGAAACATTCAATATCAGGTTGGATGGGGCTCTGGGCAACCTAATCTAGTGGAAGATGGCCCTGCTTACTTCAGGGGGGTTGGACTAGATGACTTCCATGGTCCCTTCCAACTCCAACTATTCTATGATTCTATTACAGTATCTTTGTTCTACTATCTAACCATGCCTTCCACACTCAAAGGTGTGGCAAGCTTGGAAGGAGAATACCCTTTCAGTAGTCACACTCCATGGGGTTACAGCTTGGGTTGCAAGGAAACCTTCACCCCCAGAGATTTATCAGTAGGATGGGAACAAGAGATAGGTTTCTCTTTCTCTCTATTGTGTCCTTTGAGGAGAGAACTCTCAACCTGATTTCTTTTGTCACCAGATATTCTTTCATCTAAAATGTGTGGGGAAAGCATTGATTAACTCCATATGAATAGTATTCTGTGAGACTCCCATATATGTAGAGGGTTAAAGAGGGTTTGAGGTAGTCAGAGTACAAGCTTTCTGCATGTGCTAGAGGCAGTCAAGCTATCTACGGCAATTCAGCAGCCAGAAAAGGAGAGAGCATAGCAGAACAGAGCTCAATCCAAGGGCTGCATTCAGAAGCCCCTGGATTTGGACTCTATGGTTCAGATCAGGGTTACTCGGATTCCCTGTCTCATCCCTTCAGCCAAACCAAAGTCCTCCTGAGCTTTCATGTGTATGAAAGCCAGATATGCGGTTTGTATTTCTGACCCATTTCTTGCCATACCAAAAGAAAGAGGACAGGGAAAGACTGCCAGGAGTAGAACTGATAAGGGGAACACTATTCCTCTGTGGTATCATCGTCACTACCTGGCTTTCCTCTTCTGCTATTTTCAGTATTAAGCCTGACTGTGCCATTTGCATATATAGGGGAATAAAAACTATTTTTTTCACCTTTAATTATATTTTTAGAGTCTTCTAACTCTGGCATTTCTGCTCTTAACCTTTATTGTGTTGAGTCTTTCATCTTACTGCTGCATCTGTCCTTCAGTCCTCCATCTAACTCCTTCTTGTATTCAAGCAGGAGACACTCCCTAGCTATTCCATTAACATGGCCTAGTGTTGTCCAAGTTAAGGGAGTTACAAGGATGGTAGATGAAATCTTTGTGAAAGCTGAGACCTGATGCACATGAGATGCATTGTTCAGAGCAGTAATGAGAAAATTCTTGTCCTTACTCATCACTTTGGCTGCATGCTTGTGCTTTGTCGTTTTTTTCTATATACTGCCTACTCCATTGCTTCAGACACAGACTTACTTTCCCCCATTTCAAGGTTACTCAGAGCAAATCTCCACTATGGCTATCCCCTCTGGTGAACAACCCAACTGGTGAATCCCATCACCACTTTGCTTCCAGGGTTAGTTTTCCTGGGGCTATTGTTCAGTTTTCCAGCATGCCCTTTCACACTTTTTCTCTTGTGCTGTGTGTCTCAGAGGTGTTGCCTAGTTAGCATCCATCAGCACTCTCTCACCAGCCCTCTTCCAATCCATCTGCAGTCCTCCCTTCTGCAGTGAAGCCTGGCAAGCACCTCCTTCCTAACTGACTAGACCCAGGGATGAAGGGCAGGCAGTCCCCAGTCTTGTCACCTCCATGTCTCACTGCTTCTTGTTTTCTATCTTTTTGCACATCTCAACCCATTTGTTATCTTTCATGGGTATAGAGGAACTGCTTTCAGGCAGTTGCACAGCATGTAGCCCAGTAAGGCATTTGTCCCAGAATGGGGGACAGAAGGACTTCTTTTAAATGTTTCCTTGAGATTGACAATTAATATGAATTCCAAATCTATTCCAGAGCTGCTGCAGTTAGAAAAGCATCTTATCTTGGAATCTCCCTTTTCCAGAACTGTAAAGTATTTTGGCTTCATTTATGCTAGTTTTGAAGACATCTGCTATGCATCAAAGAGCTATTTTAGATCATTGTAAAGGTTTCTAAAATCTCTCACTCTCCTTGGGTTTTTTTGCAGTTAAACTCATGACTTCAGAACTGGAAGAATGAGCATTATTGAGCTTGTGTGGGAGGTTTTGAATGGACAGTTTGTGAAATTAAGCCAGCAGTGGGGGGCAAGAGGGCCAAATTACTTTTTCTTTGTGCAGTCTCCTCAAGGAGTTCATTAGCAAATTTGTCTGCTGTTTCTTTCATTCATTGGCTTCGTCAATAGTGTTTGTTGGCTAATTACTTGAGTTAGTACCACAGAAATGATTCATTTCTGTTGGCTGGGAAGTGGAAGATACAAATGCAAAGGGAAAGTAGTGTTTCTTCTTACGCAGAGCTGCGTATCTTGGAAAAATTTAAAAAATCTCTTTGTAAAATGCTACATCCTTTCCTTTGCTGGTCCTTCAGTAAGTAGTTGAACTAGGCATTTTTTCTCACATCAACTATAAGTCCCCAAGCCCTGACACAACCCATTAAAAAAACCTCTTTCCTTACCCTGTGAGATAGCTGAAGTGTGGCTGTGGTTGTTGACCGTAGCACTGACATCTGGGAGGAGGGCAGGTAAGGGGAAAAATAATAATTCCAATGGCCAATGATAATACAGATGAGCTGTAATTTAATGAAAGCAGGAATGACGTTCCTTGGAACGATGCAAGTCTTTGCTCTCCACCTCTGTTCCTTTTCAGATGATTGAATTTTGACAGAGCAGGTGGAGGGAGTCAGCCAGACCCTTTTCTTCTTTATCGGTGTCGTGGTTTATAAAACCACGGGGACAGTTTTTTTTCTAAACACCTGGTGGGCTGAGGCAGGGAACTGGGAGAGTTTCACTCACCACTGAGAGTCACGGGCAAGAGACCGACACAACTCGTGAAGAACAATAAAACAACTGAATTTATTAACTATTTACAACAAGAAGCAGGATATTGAAAGAGGGAAACTGCATCTTACACAAAAGCACTTCTCCCTCACCCCTCCCTTCGTCCCAAAGCCCAAAGGCTTTGTTCTGTACCTTCTTCCCCTCTGGTGGCACATGGGGGGAAAGGGTTGGGGAGCAGTCAGTTCAAGCTGCTCTTTTCTTCCTCATACTCTCTCCCGGCTGCCATGTTAGTTTCCAACGGGGCTTCAGTCCCCTGGCGACTCCCCCGACTCCGGGGGGGCTTCTAGTTCCAGCGTGGGGTCCTCCATGGCTGCTTCTTCTCTTCACCACGTGGCAGGAAAAATGCTGAGAGTGTTCTCTTCCATGAGCCGACTCAGTACCTGTGTGGCCATCTCTTCTAGCATCCCTCTTCTCCGCCATCGGAGGTCTTCATTGGCTCCAGGGAAGAAGGGCTCCCAGGCGAGCCATAGCGAAGGCTAGGCTACGGCAGATCGGCAGATCGTTTTCAGAAGCCGAGCAGGTGGCTGGAGGGACTGGACTGGATCGGCCGCCTACGCCTACGTCATGCTCTCCCCTGGGGGCCGCACCAGTGCCTATTGTTCCTAAAAATGTTATTCGCAGAGGCGCCGATTGGCTGGTCTTGGCTTGGGGTGAGATGCATCCTGAGCAGGACCCTGCCTTCCAAGCAGTTTCTTACAAAAGGCTAAGGGTGGTGTCCCTTCCCCCATTCCCCCTGTTACCAAACGCTTGGGGGGGGGAAGGGATGGGAGGGTGACTCGAAGTCACCACTTTAACCCCTCCCTTGCCACCAGACAAAACCCATAACAATCGGACAGGCTGTTATGCTGTAGGACATTGGCAACCTGGTCTAACTAGTTCTGGATAGTTTAATAGGCGTAGCCTAGGAGCACAAACAGCTTCATTAACTCTTTTCGTCCAGCCAGCAGCATTCTCTTCTGGAATCGCCAACCTACAGCTTCCAGCAACAGGCCAGCACCTCCCTGCTCATAGTTTGATCCCTTTCCTGTGATTCAGGACACAACTGTAGACTTATTAAGCCTGCTGTGCCCTATGACTTTTGCCCTCCCAGTTGGTGATTGTAAGCTATGGAAAAGACCATAGCAGCCCTCTGAACTGAATTTGTCAGGAAACTGTGATTTATTCAGTTCGAGTAGGGATGGGTATTGATGACTTCTTATGCATACTACATGAGTTTGCAGTTGTCAGCATTAGAAATATTTCACTAGGGGATATGCTATAGTCTCTCATCTCTTAAAATGGACAAAACCTAGATTCTCCCCTCTGGGACTTTGTATGAGGAATGGGTGTTATGCTATTGTTTTATTCTCCTTAATGTTAACTTGTAACCTACATGATCCATGGCCTATAGATTATTTTTTTCTCACTGAATCCAGTCCAATCAAATTTCGTGTTGTTGCACCACAGCCTGGACAAGGTCGCAGCACAGGGCCATGTATCATTCATCACACTGATGTGTTCTGTGTGGGCCACCACAGGCAACCTACCCATCTGTGGCTGGTTATTTCAGGAGATGCTCTGTTTTCCCTGTATCATGCACCAAGATAACAACTAACAAACCCAAGAAAATAATCTAGTGGATAGTTTACAGATGGTAGGCAGTGGCTGCTTTTGACCTCATCTTAGTTTTACTTCACATCTTGAATGATGTTTATTTAAGGTAATGCAACTTCTCTCTACCCATAAGCTGCTGAGATCACAGTTCAGAGGCTTTAACATTTATCATTCCTTATCTCTCCATCTTATTCAGAACCACGCTAGATGCCTGGTTGGCTGAAAAAGAGGTGACTGGGAAAAATAAAGATTCATATATGTTCATATTCTTATCAATAAACTCCCTCTCAACAGAAGCCCTAAAGAGTGGCCCCTTGTGAACTGGGTTAGCAGCAATATGAACGTGGACAGTTGTTGCAAGATCTTTGCATTACCAGAGATCTTACTGACAATCCTTTCGTCCTGGATGGGCAGACAAACACAGAAAAGAAAGGCAGCTCCTGTCCTGAGGAGCTTGTACTCAAGCTAACAGAAACAGTCCCACTCATGTTTCTGCTAATTTCCTACAACTTATCAGTGGTTGAAACCTCCACGAGGGCCTTGCTTGTGGGTGCTGTGTCAAGTGCCATGAGATTGGTACCCAGGTACCAATGGGGTACCTGGGTATGGGGATGGAGATCCATGCAGCAGCAAGGACACAAGGGTGATTGATGTGTTAGAAACCGCAGAAGTGCCTGAGAGTGGTCATGTAGGAATTAGGGCTTCTACCCTCAAGAGGTGGCAGGATCATTAGCCCAACTGAAGTGAATTTACACCAATGCCTGCAGCATGGGCAACAAACAGAAAGAGCTGGAAGACATCGTGCAGCCGGAAAACTATGGTATAGTTGTCATCATGGAAACATGGTGGGTTGCTCGCACAATTGGAGTGCTGCAGTGGATGTCTATAAAATCTTCGAAAGGGATGGGCAAGGAAAGAGAGGCAGTGGAGTAGCCCTGTATGTTAGGAAGTGTTTTGACTTTCTAGAGCTTAATGATGGTGACGATAGGGTTGAGTGTTTATTGGTAAGAATCAGCAGGAAGACCAATAAGGCAGATACCACAGTGGAAGTCTGTTACAGACCACCCAACCAGGATGAAGAGGCAGATAAAATATTCTGTAAGCAGCTGGGAGAAGTCTCACAATCACTAGCACTTGTTCTCAGGGGGGACTTCAACTTAGCGGACATCAGCTGGAAATACAATACAGTGGAGAGGAAACAGTCGAGGAGGTTCCTGGAGTGTGTGGAAGATAACTTCCTGACATAGTTGGTGAGGGAGCCAACTAGGGAAGGTGCCCCACTGCACCTGTTTTTTTATGCACAGAGAAGGATTTGTGGGTGATGTGATGGTTGGAGGCCATGTTGGGCGTAGCTGTTATGAAATGATAGGTTTTGATTCTTGAAGAAGTAAGGAGGGGGGTCAGCAGAACTGCTACCTTGGACTTCCAGAGGGCAGACTTTGGCCTATTTAGGCAACTGGTTGACAGAGTCCCTTGGGAGGCAGTCCTGAAGGGTGAAGGAGTCCAGGAAGGCTGGACATTCTTCAAGAAGGGCATCCTACAGGCACAGGAGCAGCCCATGCTCATATGCCAGTAGGGAAGAAGACTGGCCTGACTGAACAGAGGCCTATGGCTGGAACTCAGGAAAAAAAGCAGAATTTATGATTTTTGAGAGAAGGGGCAGGCAACTCAGAAGGACTACAAGGATGTCGTAAGGTTATGCAGGGAGAAAATGAGAAAAGCCTAAGCCCAACTGGAATTTCATCTGGCTACTGCCATAAAAGACAACAAAAAGTGTTTCTGTAAATATATTACCAACAAAAGGAGTGCCAAGGAGAATCCCAATCCTTTACTGGATGTGTGGGGAAACATAGTGACGAAGGATGAGGAAAAGGCTGAGGTACTTAATGCCTTCTTTGCCTCAGTGTTTAATAGTAAGACTAGTTGTTCTCGGGGTACCCAGCCCTCTGAGCTGGAAGATGAGGACAGGGAAAAGAATGAAGCCCATGTAATCCAAGGGGTCGGGTGAACTGCTACACCACTTAGCCACACACAAGTCTATGGGGCTAGATGGGATCCGCCCAAGGGTACTGAGGGAGCTGGTGGAAGTGCTCACCAAGCCACTTTCCATCATTTATCAGCAATCCTGGCTACCTGGGCAGGTCCCAGTTGATTGGAGGTTAGCAAATATGATGCCCATCTACAAGAGAGAGGAGGAGCCAGGGAACTACAGGCATGTCAATCTGACCTCAGTGCTGGGGAAGGTTATGGAGCAACTCATCTTCAGCGCCATCACGTGGCATATACCAAACAGCCAGGTGATCAGGCCCAGTCAGCATGGGTTTATGAAAAGGAGGTCCTGCTTGACTAACCTGATCTCTTTATATGACAAGGTGACCTACTTAATGGATGAGGAAAAGTCTGTGGATGTTGTCTACCTAGACTTTAGTAAAGCTTTTGACACTGTCTTCCACAGCATTCTGCTGGGCAAACTCACTGCTCATGGCTTGGATGAGTGCACTCTTCGCTGAGTGAAAAACTGTCTGGATGGCTGGGCCCAGGGTGGTGGTGAATGGAGTTCAACTCAGCTGGTGGCCAGTCACAAGTGGTGTTCCCCAGGGTTCAGTATTGGGGCCAGTTCTGTTTAATATCTCGATCAATGACCTGGACAAGGTGATTGAGTGCACCCTCAGTAAGTTTGCAGATGACACCAAGTTGGGCAGGAGTTTTGATCTGCTTGAGGGTAGGAAGGCTCTACAGAGGGATCTGGACAGACTGGATCAATGAGCCAGGGCCAACTGTGTGAGGTGCAACAAGGCCAAATGCTGGGTCCTGCACTTGGGTCACAACAACCCCAAGCAATGCTAGGGGCTTTTCCAGTGTGGCTGGAAAGCTGCCCAGCAGAAAGGGACCTGGGGGTTTTGGTCAACAGCTGACTGAATATGAGCCAGCAGTGTGCCCAAGTGGCCAAGAAGGCCAACAGCATCCTGGCTTATGTCAGAAATATTGTGTGGCCATCAGGACTAAGGAAGTGATTGTCCCCCTGTACTTGGCACTGGTGAGGCTGCATCTTGAATACTGTGTTCAGTTTTGGGCCCCTCACCGTAAGAAAGACGTTGAGGTGCTGGAGCGTGTCCAAAGAAAAACAATGAAGCTGGTGAAGGGTCTAGAGAGCAAGTCCTATGAGGAATGGCTGAGGGAAGTGGGGTTGTTCTGTCTGGAGAAAAGAATACTCAGAGGAGACCTTATGGCTCTCTACAGCTAACTGAGAGGAGGTTGTAGCGAGGTGGGTGTCGGTCTCTTCTCCCAGGACCAAGCAACAGGACAATGGAAAATGGTCTCAAGTTGTGCCAGGAGGAGCTTAGACTGGATACGAGGAAAAATTCCTTCACCAAAAGGGTTGTCAAGCATTGGAACAGGCCATCCACCAGAGAAGTGGATTAGTCACCATCCCTGGAGGTATTTAAAAGATGTGTAGACGTGGTGCTTAGGGATGTGGTTTAGTGGTGGACTTGGCAGTGTTAGGTTAATGCTTGGACTCAATGATCTTAAAGGTCTTTTCCAACCTAAACGATGCAATGATTCTATGATTCTATGTGTGGTGGCATCCTGAAAGGCAGTGGCAGGGAGACAAATCTGTATTGAGTCTTATGGGGCTCAGCTCAAGGTTGAACAATTGAGCCTTTTACTGGTCATGCATAACCAGCTGAGGAGCAAACAATTTGGTTTTCCTAGAGCAGTTACAGAGTGTGAAACCTGTATAAAACCACCAGGTATCTTAGTAGTGATCCAGCTTGCCTGGCCTCAGTCCAGCAAGGCCATTTGATAGAGAATGAAACAGTCTGGATTCTCCCAAATTCCACCTGATAGTTTAAAGATACCAACTTGGCCCCAGAAAAGGAGCTTAGTTATTACAGACACAGCATAAAAACCAGTCAAAAGCAAAGCACATAAGTATTGATTGCAACACGCAAGTTTCTTGTCACAGCATAAAATGAAAGGACATGAGAAGGCTTGTCAAATATGCCACTCTGATTCTCCCTAGAGGGTGCTAGACATTTTCATTGAGTCTTAGAGACTTTACTGTAACCTGAGAAGTTTAGAAGGGATAAAAAATACTGAAGAGTGTCTACATCTCTGTGTAATTGAGATGGTATACATATAATATGTTTATAAACAGCTGTAGAACTCATTGCCATGGAAAGTTATTTAAAGACGAGAATTTGGCAGGGCTCAAACAGTTTGTGTGTTCCTGAGGATAATGTGAACAAATCTGGATATTCTTGTTATTCACAACAAAAATACTGAAAAAGATGTTAAATTTCATGCTTTGAGGTTCAAATACTAGAGATCAGGATGAGACCTAAACAGAAGGAGACAGATTATCACACACCCCCACTCACTCATGTATCTTCCTTCAGTGCATGCTGGTCTTTTTGTAGGGCTGAACACTGAACATGAGGGAAGCAGAGAGATCTCTGAACATATGAGATTTAAGAAGGCCAGATCATTCGCATGGGCAACTTGATCGTTATGTCCCACGTTTGTTTGTTTGTTTCTCATTGCTGTCTAAGCCCAGAGCCTTGCTTCGTATTGTACAGGAGAAGCTAGTGTATGCCCAAAGAAGACAGCAAACATTAACCCTCAATCAGAGTGACCATAAGTCAACCCTGTAGGCACTAGGTAGTGACGAGTAGGAAGGCGATTTTCTGGTTATTTAAACCATTTGGATGTAGCCCACATCTCTGCTGCACTCTTAAAACCTCAGTAAAACAGGCGAGAAGAGGAGGAGTGTTGCTTTGCAGTTTTGGGGTTTGTTTGTTTGGATTTGGTGGGGGTTTTGTGGTGTTACTGTGCCAGCTCTTCTCATGCCACATCCTTCTCTCCCCCATACACCTTTGCCTGATCAGGAAATTTAAGATTTACAAAAGTACTTGTTTGACCCTGCATTTTAGGATGTTGGGGGGGCAACTGATGATTTTTTTAACCAGGTCTGATTTTCCTCCTTTTTTTTTTTTTTTTTTTTTGTATCCTCAGAATACTCTGGCAAAAATGTGGTCTCATCTTTCACAGAGACCTCTCACTTTGCCTCTTATATGCTCCCAGTTTGTTTTAGGACTCTGAGATGTCTTTTGCTCTCTCAGTCTAGTCTTCATCTTATCCACCTTATAGGGGAAAAAAAAGAAAAGGTTGCTGGTTCACAAAGAGCCTGGGAAACAAGCCAAAGTTTTGACCTTTTCAGGGCTTCTCCAGAAGGCATCCAAAGTTGTTACAACCTCACTTTGCTTCCCATTTCCACTGGCTCCACATGCCATACACTACCATAAGTAGGATCTCAGCACCAGGTTAATGAACCTTACCAAATTCTTCATCATTCCCATGGGCACAAACCCGTTGAAATCAAGGGACTTTCTTCTCATGACTAGGATGAAAAGAGGAAAGGCCTGCTGGCTACCCTGCCTAGCACAGTAGACACTGTCCGTCTTGCCCTCCTTCCCTACCAGCCTTCCTTGTGCGCCAAACCCACCATCAAGCACTCTTGTATGCTACCTATAAGTAGTCAACTGTAAGAAAATAAATTGTCTGGAGTGAATGTTGTTGAGTGCAAGACGTTGATAGCATGTGTGTGCGCGTTATTGTGTCTCCCTCTAGTGATCTGAACTAACGAGTCCACTTTGGGTCTCTTGTGCTTGAGCTACTTGCTTGGTGACAGACCATCTCTGAGTTCACAGGTGCAAAGGGCTGATATTTTAGGACTGGGTCCCGTTTCCCCTGCCACGTGGAGGTCATATTCCCCACTAGCAGCTCCGTGTTTACAGCTGTAGTTCCATCTGAAAATTTAAATGTGCTTGTAAAGATACAGAGAAGTTGAGTGTGAATTAAAGAGAGAGAAAATTCACAGCATTTTAAATTTAATAGTTTCAATTCAAATATCTTTAAGAAAGCTATCCTTAAGAAGAAAATGGAGAGGCTGCCTTTTTTTTTTCCTGTAGCTGTAATCTATAAGTACTTTCACTTTTGGAAAGCATATTTCTCACTCTCTCTTCACAGTAGGAGAGAGACACACTAATAAAAGGGGAAAGTTAAGGTAGTAGCTTATAGCTGTTCCTGGCATTTTTTTTCATTTAAAAATAGAGTCTTCACCATTTTTGTTATTATGCTGTTATGTGGCTTCAACTGATCACAATGGCTTCACTGACTTCAGTGCCTGATATATTCTGCGCTGGAACCAGAGCTACTGTCTCCTCTCGTCTGAGGACCCCAGTGAGTGTGAATAATGGCATCCACTGTAGCACATGGGTCCTGCCAGAACAGTGATGTCTGGAGGGAGTTTCCCATAGAGCCCCAGAGCCTTCACCCCTTCTGGCTTCTCCCACACAACTATCTGACTGTTCTGGCCTCTGCCTCCACCCCCACGCCAATCCCACTGATGAAGCTGCTTGGTTTATATATCCCAGCTCTACCGATAGCTGGGAAATAGTGAGAGAGAGAGAGAGAGAACAGAGGAGTGCAGGAAGAAGCAGGAAGGAAAACATGATTTGCAAGAATCTCCTGTACAGAGATAGACTGAGGGCAAAGCAAAAGCCAGCTTTGGGGACAAGACATCCCAAACCCGCTTGCCATGATGACCACGGCAAGGTCAGGTGTCACTCAGCCTCCTACAGTGTACAGCTTTTCTCCCAGGCCTCAGTACAGTTGTAGTGTAAGTGGGAGTCTCCCAGCTGAAGGCAGTGAGCTATTTTGGTAAAGCAAGGCTGCGACAGGCCCTGGTGTTGTGAGCACTTGTGCTCTTTTTCCTTCCTTAGCCTCCTTTCTGAGCATTTCAAAAATGTGTCTTCAAAACATCCCTCCCTTTCCTGTCTAAAGAAAAATATGAGCGGCTGAAAACATGATTCAGGGATTTTTTTTTTTAGAAGATGCATATTCAAAAGTGTTGTTCTTATTTCTTCTTCAGTTACTTTTTCTGTCTGAACAGCACCTTAAAAAATATGACTCTTCTCATGTGCTCTGTTTTTTCATACACTGGCTGAACAAATCATCCTTTCTCATAAACTTTGCAATGAATGCCCACCGCAGTGTTACTGCGGCACAGGAGCAAAGCAGGCAGCAGCAGGGAGGCTGGGAGGGGGTGGCTGGGTGCAGGCCCATCCAGAAAATGAAGAGCTGCTGTCTGATGCAGCCTTTGACATTTACACCCAGTTTGGGGTGACTTGAGCCATTTGAAGGAGGAGCATATCCTGCCAAAGGATCAGCACAAGCTGCCAGGAAGAAACGTGTAATGATGGCCCGGGAAAGGCATTGATCATGAGAGATTTCATTGAGATTTTGTTCAATCATGAGTCATCGTATTGACTGAGGGCTGTGGCAGAGTGGAAGGGTCGTGGAGTGAGGACAGGACCATGTCCATGGCACACTTCACTGGGAAGCTCATAGAGCCCACACCTTGTCCCGGCTTGTATCCTAGGAAAGGCATCAAAGGGAGATGAGCTGGCTGCAGTCTGGGGTATGCAGAGGGAGCAGTAATGCCTGGGGGGGGGTAGTCCCTGTGGTCTCTGTAAGGGTGTCTGCAGGTCAGTGCCCTGTTGCATGTGCCTGGCGGAGAACTGCTGACAGGGTCATCTTAGTGCATGTACCATAACAGTCAGTCTATGTTATTAATACCATCCTTAACCTGTTGTGCAGCTTGTAGATCAGTAAAAGCCACGTGAGTATGCATGTGTACACTGCTGTATGTATTATTATTTGTGAGCATTTTACTATGTGTTCATTTGTATGTTCACCATGCTGGTGTCTGCGCATGCATTTTGCTGCAAGGGTAAGGTTTTTGATGTTTACCAGCCTTATACACCAACCTCAAAGACTTGCATTTCATTAATAGTAGAATTGTGAAACATAGCAGTAAGCATGAAAAATAAAAACAGGAGGAGAAAGATAGTAACCTGAGTCATGTTGTACCTGCCATCCTTTGACTGTGGGGCATGGATCTGTACAACTGTCCAAAGCCTGTCTGTACAATCCAAATTACAGCTGCATGAAGGGGACAGAGAATAAGTATTTTTAGTGTCAGTCATGATAAGAGACAAAATTTCAGAAATCCCTTGAACTGCAGAAGCTCAGATCAGGCTCCAAACTTTGCAACTCCAGCCTCTCTCTGACATGCTTGCTCCTATCTACTGCATTTATCTTTGCTGTACTTGGGCATCGTCCAAGCAAATAAATAATTGGTTCCTGCTTCTGTCTCCCCTTCTGCCCAAGGGACTTAAAGTTAATTTGTGCTGACTATTCGTCTTTGAAAAAAGGCTGCTATTGTAAAAGGAAGTCAAGACATATATAGATAGATGGTTCTTGCACTGTGAAATTGTAAGTGCCCCCATTTCCTGCGGGGAGATCTACAACCACTTGACTGCTGTGAGGAGGATTCCTTGTAGCCCTTGGGAGATTTCCAGGGGACAACAAAGGTAGAGATGGGAAGCTCAGGTTCCCTAGACATTTTTTCAGCAAGCCCCAGCTCAGAAGCCTGGAGCTGCATGTCTTTAGCTTGGGTGAAGTACAGGCATGTGGAGAGGCAAGTCACTCCATGTGAGAGGCCAGCTTGTACCTCAGGAAATGCCAGGATGGGTCTCCGAGTCCATATACAGAGCACAGGCTGTAAGGGACTTGGGGACAAAGAAAAGTCACAGTTGCCATGCAGCATCTCCTGTGTGAGATGAGGGAAGGAGACTGTTAACTCAAACAGACAAAAGTAATTAGAGGAGTAAAATAATAGATTAATGAGCAGCCAGCGTCGAGGGAACTTATTAATTATCAGTAGAGGATTTCCTTCAATGTGCAGGCTGGCCGAGGGCATGCAAGATAGCAACCAAAACTCTAGTCCTGTTTAAGGAAGCTTCTGGGGAATTAGTGGTGCTGGGTGTCTGGAGAACGATAGCAGAGGTTGAGTTAAATGCTTCCTTTGAATCTTGTGTTATGTGTGTCTCTGGTAATGGCTGGGGAGGAGGGGGATCTGGAAATGCTAGATTGTATCTAACTGATGTTAATAATGGCTCAATAAAAATGCTCTGATAAGCACACATTAAAGTTGCACAGTTAAGCACTAACAAGGCAGGTAAGGTGAGATTTAAGGTTACAAGTGCAACCTTAACTCTTCTCCTGCTGAGTGTACCTTAGCAGGCAGCCTCTAATTAAGAGGTATCAGGCTATTTCTCAAGTAATAGATCATAACATTGGTTAATGCTCTCTTCAGCTTTGGACAGGTGCATGTAATGTCTGGTAATATTGCGGATTTGTCTGTGTGTGCCTGGTGAAACACGGAGTCCACTTTAATTATGGCACTAAGAATACTGCATTAGTTGTACCTGAACCAAACAGAGTAGTTTAGTCACAGTGTCCATTTACACTACTTAGGTATAGGGCAATCCACCATCCATTGTCTTGGGTCACCATTTCATGTGTCAGAAAGCAGTAGGCTTAGAAGATGTTGACATAAGCTGCAAGTAGTGTTGAATATGAGTTTTTTTCTTTCTAAGGACAGATTTCTATACCGTTAGCCCTGCATCTTGTGGATTTTACCTAGTTGCCTTACTGAAGTCATTCAGACTGTTCTGGGGGGTAAGATGTTACTCTGTCCCATCAGACTGTGGCCACAAAATGTGCCTTTCTTCTGACAGCCAGGAGGTGGCTCTTCACTTATCAATGTATTTTCCTTTTAGGACTCCTACATTTGCAACTTGCAACAGGTTCAGTGGGCTTAAATCACACATTGTAGATTTGACATCCTTCTTTGATAGCAATGCGGAGTTGTTAGGCTGCCCACTGAAAACAAAGTCCTTTGAGGGGAAGCCATCCCTTCTGCTGTGTAAGTCCTTCCCTGCATACCCTTACTGCCATAGTCTTAGATTTCTCACAAGCCTCCATCCATGTGTCTGGCAAGCATGACCTGCATCACCCCCCGCGCTCCCATTGCTCGTCCTTGCAGCTGCATAGGGAGACCTTCGTTGGTTGCATTTGAAGCAAAGGTTCAGCACTGTTGGACTTTCAGTGTCTCCAAATCTGTTGGGCATCATGTGAGTTGGGGTGTAGACTGCATGTGTGTTCGACAGTGTCTAAAGCAGTCTCAGATGCCCTGAGCTTCATTTTTTGCATTGTGGATCACTATCCAAAGAACAGATGGGGTAGCAAGAAAAGCAAAGGCAAGGGCAGCAGTTTTAGAAGCAGACAGAGATCTGTAGATATTTTTAAAGGTTTCTAAATTCAATTGTCCCCAGCAAGAAACAATTACATTATGAGAGCTATCCCTTAGAGGCAGGTACAGGGTGGTCAGCGTGGAGCAGAAGCTCATCCAGAGGATTGCATGTGAAAAGGAAAGGTCACATAACCCCAGGTGGCCCTTCAGGAGACAGGCATCAGCTGGCCACAGGGGAGCAGAGCTTACATGCAAGCTAGGAGAGAACAACTGCAAGGAGGAAATTTTCATAGAAAGCCCCAAGCACGGCAAAATATGCTGATTAATTTGCACAGACGTGCAAGGATCTGAAATGAGATAAATTTTTTTTCACTCAGAGACTTTGGGGATCACTGAGCAGAGTTTGTTTAAAAGAAATGAGCTTCATATGAGAGGTTTTGCAACTTGTGCTAATGAGAGTCTGTCTGTCAAACTGAAGTGGCATCAAGTGGTTCAGAACAAGGGCTCTTGGGCGTTAAATAGTTCCTACCAAATACCAAGCCCATTACCATGATTGGCTGTTATAGCCCTCTAAACGGCAAAAGTGATTAAATTGGTCGTTATGAAACACTAAAGATGCATAATTATGAAAAATAAGGCTTGAGTAAGAAGAGATTTCATCTCGCTCACTGCTTTGTATCTCAAGGAGGAATCAATGGTAGAAATGTTTTAAAAGCAGCCAAGGGTTGCCCCTTGTCTGGTTTTCTCCTGACAGTCTGACAATCATGAATGTGTTTGGAAGTGAGGGTGTTTCTCGAGTGTCTAGGCTGATAATGGGAGCTGGAGACTGAATGTCCCAAGTCCCCCTCTCCGCATAAGACTGAGTTTCTCCCTTGTTGGAGTGGCTTTGACGCCTTGCTATCCCTCAGTTGGTCTTGTACTCAGAGGGAAGTGATCTTTTCTTGGTAGTGTGCCATGGGATACATCTAACCCATCCAGCTGTGTGCAGCAATGAGATGTGAACGCGTGGTGTCCTGTCCAGAGGGAGAGCACAGCCAGCTCTACTGAAGCCACAGCAGAGCAGTGTAGGGCAGCGTGGGTGTTCAAGGGAGGTTACGCTAGGCAGGGGCAGCTCCAGCAAATCCATGAGTTGCCCCTCATGTAACATATTGGCATATTATTGTAGTAGTGAGAGGACAAGGGGTAACAGTTATAAGCTGAAAGAGGGCAGATTTAGATTAGATATTAGGAAGAATTTTTTTCACTGTGAGGGTGGTGAGGCACAGGAACAGGTTGCCCAGGGAGGTCGTGGATGGCCCATCCCTGGAGGTGTTCCAGGCCAGGCTGGATGAGGCTTTGAGCAACCTGGTCTAGTGGAGGGTGCCCCTGCCTGTGGCAGGGGGGTTGGAACTCAATGATCTTGAAAGTCCTTTACAACCCAAACCATTCTGTGATTCTATATTTAGCAAACCGAGGAATCAGAATTAAGAATTGAGGGGTTTTCAGCAGGAAACTGCTGTGGGAGGCCTTGAGATGCTACCAGTGCCAAGCAAGCCCAGCTCTGCCTGTCTCTTCCTCCTATTTGCTAAGGTGAGGTCCAGCACATGACTTTCCTCATTCCCCCTGGCACATCAGGCACTGTTGCCTTATCCAGGAGGGAAGGATTCATGTCCTCAGAGCGTCAAGCTCAGGGGGTGCTGCAGGCATGGGTGCAAGTACATTTTTTTTCTCCTAGGAAACCCTCAGCTGCTCTAGAGGGTTGTTCTTCTCCGTGCCACAGAGAAGGGCTTTCTAGGAGCCAGTTTAACAAAGGTCAATGACAAAAATGAAGTGTCAGGTCTTCTGTCACTGGCTTTTGGTCCCTGTGTACAAGAGGGCAGCGGGCACTGGGTATCCATGAATCTCTCTACAGGTGGGTGAGGGGGTTGAATAAAAAGTTGCACAGCTCTTTATGCATTTTTGAGCTTTGGGTGTCAGGGGAAAGGGTTGTGAAGTTCTGATGGTGAAAAAGGGGAAGCCTTTTGCCTTGATAGCAGCTTACTTTCTTGTTGTTGGGCAATTCTGAGATGAGACCAGTGCTTTGTTCCCTTCCTGCTCTCCAGATCCTGCCTCCCAGCTGAGCCAGTACCCCTCATTGCTACTTTGGAACACCCCTCAGATGTAGTTCTCCCATTAAAAGGTTGGAATAGCACCAGACACAGAGCAGAATACGCATGTGATGGTTCTCATGCACAGCTCAGTCAACCCCAGACTTCCTAAAGCTCTAATGTTCTGGTTTGCACAGACCTTCAGCAGAAACAGATTATTTTCATTTTACTTTTTTAGGTCTCTCCCTGTTTGATGCCACACCAGCCCTAGAAGAGTTTTATAACCCCCTTAGAAAGAGTAACAGTGGTGCTGAGTTTTGCACAGCCTCTGGGGCCCTCTGCTCTCCTTGGGTTGCTGCACTTCTCTCTAGGTGAGCACTAGCTGAGTCCTTGTTTCTCTTGTTGAAACTAAGTGGTCATGAGGGAAGTATTTACATTCCCTTATTCCTGTGCCTGATATGTAACATAGCAGCAGATCCTACCCGAAACTCTGCTGGCCATTCATCTCCCTCATCTATCTGCCTCTCTCTGCTTTCCTTCCTTCCCTGTGTGACAGCCAATGTTGAGTATCTTTCAGCAGCTTGATTTGTTTGTAAATCAAATGTCTTTAGAAAATGATCAGGCATTACTTGGTATCAGAGTATGTTATTGAAGGCATTACTCACTTAAGAAAATATTCTGTGTATGTGTCATTTATGACATTATTCATATCCCAGAAGACAGTGTCATCTGCATATGTATGACCGTGTGAGCCATCTAGTCAGCTGATTTGCTGTATAAAATTGTCTTTCCCCCTGTAATCCTGTGGCTGCTCTAATCAAAATAAAGTGTGCTGTGTCCTAAATGGAAAACCAAGTTTCTCTGCCTTTTGAAGAGACTGTACTCTTCACAGAGATGAAGTTGTAACTCACCTCTTGGCACCTACCCATATTCAATCCACCTCCAAATCTAGGCTACTCAGCTAAACTCGATATGTCTGAAAAACTACTTGTGTTAATTTAAACCAAGTTAGAAACATCTTGAAAAGGTTCACACCACCCTTGAGGAGCTGAACAGTAGAAAGTTTGTGAGAATGGATTAATTTAATTCCTTAGATGTTTTTCTAACTTTTTTTCATGCCTTCTTGCAATTTGCACATAGTTGTTGGCTTAAATCCTAAGCTGTACTGGAAAAGATTATTCTCTGTAAGGGTGAATGTTTTTCACAAGTTCTGGTTGTAGAAATGCGGAAGTATTTCATTATTGCAGCTCTCTTCCAGAAAACACTGTGACCACGATGAAGTTCCTTACCCACATGTTGTAGGTATTTTTTAAAATATCTGCATTTAAAATTCTACCAAAATGCTGAATCACTTTATCTAAGACTTCCCATATTATTGGCCTAGCTTATGCTAAGAAATAATAGAGTTGTGGTTGCTGTTATCTGTGGACTTGACACTATGAATGTGTGTGTCAGGACCTAAATCATTCAAGGATTCTGCTTGCTCACTCAAAACACTTCCCTGCAGGAAGAAAAAAAAAAAAAAAAAAGTAGCTCAAATACCTCAAAGTCCTTAATTTGTGTTCAGGGAACAGTTTTTCAGGAAAGTATGTATTACAGAGTTTGGAGGAGAGAATGAGTCAAAAACTGAACTGGGTTTCATGTGTGGAACCTTTTCCCAGCAATTTCTCATAGTTCGGTCCGTAAGCCCCAACTGTATTTTTGTCAGTTGCTTTTGACAAGGATGACTGATGACAAAAAGTGGGATGGGGCAGGGGGGGAAGCAGTTATGTAATCAAAGTTGGGTTTATGTAGTTTGGAAAGGCCTCAAGACTTCCTTAAAGTTTACAGCCTTCATGGCCAGGATATCAGTGTCTGGAGATTGTACAGGGCATTGTACCTAAGCAGGGAGGTTGCATGTTTCCAGACTAAAAATGAATATACTAGTGGCAAACATTGCCTTGTGACTGTGATTTTTCTTGTTTTGCTGATCTTTGTTGCATCACTCCATTTTGCCTGCATGTTGTCTCTGCCTTTGCCATTTCCTTTTTTTAATCTAGTGGTTAGACACTGTCAAAAAAGGAGAGAATGTTGCAAATTCCATTTCACCCTCTCAAAGCCTAAATTCAAATCTAAGGCTGTAAACAGAATCCACTTGGACCCGTCTTTACCTTGCTATGGCAAGTGGTGTGCATCATCTTTTAAGATTCTGGAAATGGGTTCACAAGGAGAGATTTCGTTCAGGAGGGTTGTCCAGAACAGATTTTCTGAAAGTGACTTTAAGTATAAAAGTACTGTCGAAATACTAACCTTAGCAGTCTACTCATTTAGCCAGCTGCAAACCCAAAGACCAGACCACCTACTAGCTGTTGTTTACTAGACATCAGACTAGTAGAGATGAGGACGTGGCATACAGCCATGTACCAAAGCAATCCTTCTGTTACTTGGCTGTCCTTTTTCTGACCATTTGTAATGTAGGCTCTTTCCTCTCCAGAATTCCCCAGGTCAGGAAAAGAAATGGAGTGAGGTACCCTTGTCAATAGCTCTTCGTCAAAGCCTGCCTAATTTATATGCAGGCAGTAACTAAATGATGCCCATGGGGAAAGGCAGCAGAGACAGGGCTGTTTGAGCAATTTTAAGCGATCTTTTCCCATATGCATTTTTCAGTGTTCTGAAGACCATTTTAAAAGGTAACTTTACTTTAAATTCCTGGACTTGCAAAAGTGTGAAGGAGCAGGGTCATTAAAACTTTGCAGCCCCTTGTAAGTATCTGAAAGGAGTGCAGCTTTTACTGGGGTGTTATGCAAGATGAGAACATGTGCTGTCTCAAGTTGCTGTTCCCTAAAAGGGTGTGGCAGTTTCCAAAGCATTTGCCCTATAAATGTGGTGCTCGGGGCAGGAGTGTTGCTGGACCCCCTCCTCATGCCAAGAGCTGGAATTTCAGGGGCTGGGAGAGTAAAAGATCAGTAGCTGGCGGAGAGCTTGGAGCAGACGCCCATGGTGGGAAGAAGGCTGCCCTACATGGTGCCTGTCACAAGCAGGAACCCAGCATACAGGTGTTTCACAAACAGCATCTCTGAGGGCAACCAAGGCTGAGTCTCTCCCTGCTTCTGCTCCTTTGGTGTATTAAATGAGCACTGCTGTGGGACTCAAGGCTCAACAGGCCTGAAGTCTGAGCCTCTCAGCCACTGAATGTCTTCTGCACTTTGCCCTTCTCCACTTTTTAAAGCAGGGAAGAGCAAGCCCCTGCTCTCTCTGCAAATGCAAAACATTTCCATCCATCATGTCACAGGCCATAACCCCACCATGCCACAATGCAGTTGTCAGAGATGCTCTCCCCGCTTCCCACCACCACACTGCACTGGGAATCAACTCTTCTCCCCATGTCAATGTCAGCAAGCAATATCCATAGCCTCTTTCCTCCTTTCCCCCGCTCAGTGCTGGCAGCTGCTCTTCCACCCCCTTCCTGTGCTTGAGATACCTGCCGCAGTAATGGGATCCTCCTGCAAGCTCTTTAATTGAAAGGAATTTCTGTCTGGCCTGGAGATGTCAGGAGGCTGACAGAGACGTGTTTCTGTAAAATGAGGCTTGATCTACAGTGCAACAGGCAATGTCTGGATCACTGAGAATCCTTCACACTCGCTGGCTGCAGCCGGCTTTTCGATGGGGGACGTTAATTAAGGTGAGGCTGTCAGGGGGTGGGTGCTGGAGACCCCTCCGGCTCGGCTGCCAGCTCTTCGTTTGCAGTGCTGGCCTGCAAGATGCCGTTGCTTCCTTTCTACTTGGCGCTTCCCCTTGCCTGCTGTGACACTTCCATTTCTGATTCCCATCAATTTGAAACAGAGCCCTGCTGACCCTGCTGACCGCTGCTCATACGTCTCCCAGCATGGTTAATAATA
>VZTO01007562.1:0-24839 GCA_013400615.1 Syrrhaptes paradoxus | reverse complement strand
AATGAAACTAAAGCTCAAAGTACTGACAGTAAATATGACCATTTTGCTGTGGCCTTCCTGCCATTCGTTTCGTTATGTTGTCACTAATGTGAATGACACTTTAGTGTGCAAGAGATTGTTACTTGGAGTGGTACCATTCGAGCTATAAGCTAGCTAAGAGATGGCATGGTGCCAGCTGAGTAGCAGTGTCTTCAAGGTGTGTAGAACAATCTGATTTATTAGTGGATTGTTTTTGTATTTGCTATTATAGCTCCTGGTCTCTTTAAGCAGCGTCCACCTCTAAGCATCACTGCATCAGGCCCTCTTTTGACACTCCATGAAGAAGTGGAAGCCTTGTTATTCCTGTCTGAGGGAAAACCTTACTTAATGGAGGTATCTGCTCTAAATTCTCCCCTGCTTGAACCTAAAAGCTGGTCTTGTGTTATTTCTTTGAAGTATCCTTGCATGAAAAACACTGAATATTAAAAAGCAGTATGTCATTATTTTGAGCCTAAACAAGAAGGCGCCTTTGGTTTCTTTTTGACACAGTCTTATTTTCCAATATGTCTCTAAACTTGGGGGTCTGGTTAGAGAGTTTATAAAATTAGCACAGACAGCTGAACACATTTTGCAAGTGCCCATGCAGTCAGTTGCAATATGTCAGCTAGAGTTGCTGACTTGAATTGCTCTGATTTAACGGATCACACTTGACCAGACCCTTGGAGGGGAGCAGCAGGAGCTGAATGGTAGGGGGTTCAGCTCACTGGGCCGTACTAGGAGAAAAAACGGCATCCTTACTGGAAAAGACTAAGATTCTGTAATAAACTTGATCTATCTCTTAGAAGTAATGGTATGGCTGCATCTGAAATTGTTTGCACCTTTCCATTAGGTGATGTACGCATTACGGGAGCTAACTGGATCTCTGTCGGTTCTCATGGAGATGGTGGTGTACTGCTGCTTTTGTAATGAGCACTTCTCCTTTACTGTGCTACATTTCATCAAGGTATGGAGATAATCAAGATAACTTTTTGCACAAGTGTTTCTCCTAGGCTTTGGTCATAACCGTGGTGGGATCTGCAGAACAGTCTGTACAGTTCGTTGGATTTTGGGGGGCGGGGGCTGATGGGTTTGGAGGTTTCTTTCAGCTTCTACGGATTGAAACAACAAAATTTCAAAACTCTGTAAAGTTGTCTTGTAATTCTTTGCATCATCAACATATTTCACTAAGTATCTTTATATTTCTTACATGCAGACTCAGCTGGAAACTGCTCCACCTCATGAACTGAAAAACATATTCCAGTTGCTTCATGAGATACTGGTAGGTGAAGGGTAAAGACTTGTGGATTTTGTATTGCTGCATAATGAAAAAAGTCAGGACTGCACTGGTGTAATTTTAATGTCCGTGTATCTTTTAATTCTTCAGTTTGGAGCTTTTATTACTTCTTAAATTGCTATATGAAACTTCCCAAGTCCTATCTTGTTTTTCGTGTTGAGGTGGTTACAACAGTTTCATAGAATAGATACCTGCATCACACACAGCTTACTTGTATTGATCTTTTTCTTTCCCAACAGGTTATTGAAGACCCATTACAAGTAGAGCGCATCAAATTTGCCTTTGAAACTGAAAATGGATTAATAGGCAAGTAAGCCAGTGGGTGAATGCTCCTGTCTCCTGCTGACTCTTATGTTGATGATGGTTTATATAATCTAGTTTCTGGTCCTTCTAAACTGTTTTGCTTCTCAAGGCAAACAGCTCAACACTATTTGATTTAGCCACCACCACCTCAGAAAACACTCTTAAGAAAATCCAAAATAAGCATTAGAATATTATAGCAACAGCAAATTGGAAAGTAGATTAACTAGGAAAAATTAATTTTCTCCAACAACAGCAGTCAGTGAATGCAGAGAAGAGTGGTACTTACATACTTTAAAAGTGACACTAAGGAGCCTTAACAAAGAGGTTGGCAAGAATTATAACCTTTTCAAATAAGGAGAACATCAGGGTGTACACATAATGTGGGGAGGGGAAAAAAAATACCATGGATTAACATAAGGTAGCTCTATGAATCCTGTAACCTTAAAAATTATTTTTTATCTCCTACGTTATCTCAAGAAATTTTCAATCTTATTGTTTTGTCAGCATCCTAATTACCAGAAAAAGAAACTGGTTCAACATGGAAGGATGCTAAGAGTACTAACTGCAGGATAGCCTCATAATCTGATATGTGGCTCCCATTTGTTGCTGCTTGTACAAAATATTGTCTCACCATTTAATACAGAACTTTACCGAAGTGCAGTTTATAAAGCATTCAAAAGCAACAGAAAAGTCCCAGAAGTGATGAGAGCTTACTTCATGTGAATCAGGAGAAGATGCTTTGTGTGCAAGAGAAATGTGGGATAGCCACACAGTGCTTAAAGAACACCTCTGATCAGTTAGTGCAGCTTGGGCGTCGCTTTCATAGCTATTTGGATGAGGAGCTGCTTCAGATTGTGGCTTTCACCTGAAGTTATTTTGGATTCTGTTTTTGTGAGAAGGAATATTTAGCTCTTCCGTTTAGTAGTTTCCATGTATGACTGATAGAAGATAATATGAAGCAGTATAAGAGAATAGCTAAGCAGTTGTTTTATTTCTGGGTAGCTGGTCCCACTTGGACCAGTTCTTTTCCATAACTTGGGCAATACATGACCTTTTTTCTTCTGGAGAGGAGAGGTACAGTTATTCAATTGGATTTTCATGTTGAAGCTTTTGTGTGTAATGTTATTAAATCATACGTATTTTACAAGAATTGCTGTGAGTTTGGGGAGTGAAAGTTGTCATTTTACCTTGAATTTTCCTTGCACCAGCACTGACAGCATCCAGTCTCACTGCACGTGAACCATGACCTATCAGTCACATTGGCTAGCTTTACTCCAAGAAAGGAAATCATCAAAAAATAGTTTTATGTGGCCCTCAAGAGGGTGTTCGTATGTAATTTGTCGTGCACCAGTGCTGTAATTTTGCTGCTGTAAGTTTGCAGTTCCCTAGCAATTGCTTGCCTACTTTAGAGATTTCTTTGCTGCCTCCTGTAGACAGAGCAGCTTTTGAGTAACAAATTATTGTGGCAGCTCCATGGAAATCTTTGTGCTTCTCCTCAAGAAGTTTTGTTACAGGATGTAGGAATTTATGGTATGGAAAGCTTCCTATTAGGAATGGCCTGGGGTTTTTTTCAAGTCTCCCACAGAAGAGGTTCATGGCTGTTGAATTTTGCTGTGCTTGTCTGAGTGAAGAAGCTTTAAACGTTCTTGTAGCTTTGCAAGTTTTGATCCAGGTGGAAGCTGGTGATCTGGCCCATTTATGGGGGTTCCAAACATTTTTTTTTTTCCTTCAGATAGATGTAACCATAGCAATTATCTAGCGTAGACTGGATTATAGGGGAAGAATAACTGCATTAGGAGAAGACTGTTTAAAATTTAGGTGCCACATTTGAAAGAATTACTGCAATTTCACTTTGATCTATTTTTAATCCAATAGAGTTGTGGAAGTACTCAAAACTGCCAGCAGTACAGCAGTGTGTTTAACACAAATACTCATGCTAACATCTGTAGAAATACCTTCCACCACCAAAGTTAAAATTTTAGCTTTGTTTGCGTTACATTTTCAGACCAGCTAATAAACAGGGATCTGAATTGTGTGTTTTAATCCATGTGTTTCTCCCCGCAGCCTTGATGCATCACAGCAACCATGTGGACAGCAGCCGGTGTTACCAGTGTGTCAAGTTCCTTGTTACTTTGGCTCAGAAGTAAGTAACAGGGGTTTCAGAATTTAACCTCATGCCTACCTTAGGCTCCTCTGTAACGGTTGAGGCTGCTGCAATTTCTACTTTTAATCAGCTTTATCCTTTGTTACTGGGATATAAGTGGTGCTCAAAAGTCTTAACAGTACATGTGGCAATATGAAGTGAGATCTGTACTGATTAGCACCTGAGATGGATTTCTCATGTAACAACCGATATTGTTGTTTGTAAAGGCAAAGGTCAGCCACGTTCTGTAGAGCAGTAGCCTAGGATTAAGACGGAGATAAACATAAGGAAACTGTCCCAGATTTTTGAAATATTATGATTCCTAAATTCTTTGTTTGGAACTTTGCCTATGTCCCGATAAAGGGTAGTTCTGAAATCCATGAAACTGTGTTGTAGACTACTTCATGTAAACTTTACTAGGCATTATTGCTCTTGCTAATTCAGTTAATAACAGGGCTGTGTAGTTTAGGTCAGAGTTTTCAATAATAACAGTACATACAGGGGGCAGCAGCACAAAGAAAGAGAAGTCTTTGGTTTGTTGGGTTTTGGTTTTTTTCCATTTTGTGAGAATGCTTTGTTCGTGACTAATGAACGTAATTTCAATTTCCAAGGTGCCCTACTGCGAAAGATTATTTCAAGGAGAATTCCCATCACTGGAGCTGGGCTGTGCAGTGGCTACAGAAAAAGGTAGTTTTGTTATAACTGTACAGAAAGACTGCCACTTTGGTTACAATGAGAATTATGAAATCTCCATCCTCTCCATGGCTCTTTGAGGTGACTCTTAAGACAAAATACAAGCTACTTCATTTTTCACAAGGACAGTTTGGATGCTGCTAAATTTGATGCATGCAAGAACTTCAGTAGGCCCCCACATGTTGCAGGTGTAGATGTGTCTGCATAAACCTAGTGTGAATGGTAACGATGATCATTCCTTGCCGTGTGGGAAGCTTTCAGTGGCACTGCACTCATGTTAGATGGTTTCATTTTTCTAAAAAAGCATTTTTTCCGTTGACTGCGTGTTGATGCTAAGGAATGTGTAAATGAGTGGATTCCTTACGGAATCACTGCAGCTTTGCACAAAATGTAGCTGTTGACAGATACAGCTTTTTCCTCCCACACATGTGGTTTTTGTTCTTCCATCTAAACATAACGTAGATCGGTCAACACATCCTTAATAAATACTTAAGGACACTTGGGAAACTTAAAGCTCGGCAGAATTGGCGCAGGTTTGCCTACAGTCAAGCAGGGCAATGCTGGGTCTCTCAGCACTGCATGTATGACAAGGTAGTATCCCAGCTCCAGGCTGCCTTTCTGTCCTGACAACTGCTGCCAGGCACATGTCAGATGCCTAAACTAGTGCTGTGCTGAATACTGTAAGCGGAATTAGTGGGATGCTTGCAGTGCAGCTGGCACAACTTGTTGCCGCTCTTTTCTTGAAACACAGTGAACTGATGGGTCTGGATAGTCCCTACTCTGCCCATTTTTACTTTGTACTGGCTCGACTGTTCTGACTGCATTAAAAGTGCATGTTTGTGCCCCAGATCTCCAGCTCATTGCCAAAGGATTCAGGAAACTTGTTCCAGACTTGTTAGTTCACCTGCCATCACAAGCGGTTGAGGCTTTACACATGTGAAATTTGTATATGGCTATTTTATGGCTTTCTTGGCTTTTTATGCAGATGTCTGAACATTACTGGGCTCCACAGAGTAATGTATCCAATGAAACATCAACTGCAAAAACCTTCCAGCGCACTATTTCAGCACAGGTACGTCACAGTCTTAGGGAGTAATGTTAAACTCATTTATTTCCTTTTTTTTTTGCTTTTCAGTTAGTGTATTTGTTTTTGTCAACTTTAGCATATTCCAGTGCACTTAAGACTATTCTTCCTGTTGAAGCCCAGACCCTGTGGTTGTTCTTGAAAAAACTAACCTTAAATTATGTTAGTCAGTACCTCACAGTTACCTGTGGTGACTCAGCTATCGCACTACAGCAGCTGTATTGTTTCAGGATTAGCTTTAAGAAAAAAAAAAAAAAAAAACCACCTGATTATGAGCCAAAGGGTATCACCATGACCCCTGACACTCTCTTGGACTGTTTCCAACTCAGGACACGCTGGCCTATGCCACAGCCTTGCTGAATGAGAAAGATCAGTCCGGAAGCAGTAATGGGTCAGAAAGTAGTCCCGCCAACGAGAACGGAGAGAGACATCTGCAGCAGGTAACAATAAAATAAGGGCACCTTTGTCTTCTGTTACGTTGTTCTGTTAGACAGCTTGGGGCTCAAGTTAGAACCATCACTGAATGTAGACACAATAATTGTATGCCTTACAAAAATAACGTGCCGTATCTTTCTCTCCCCATCCCTTCTGTGTGTTGAAAGGGCTCAGAGTCTCCTATGATGATTGGTGAGCCTAAAAGTGACCTTGATGATGTTGACCCATAGAGGATACCTATGAACACGAAAACAAATCAACTCAAAACATTTAATACCTGGTACCTACTGAAACTGGAGTCCCGTTGCTTATGCTGTTGGAAGAGTCTGGAAGACAAGTGGCTTTATAGTACCGGAGGCAATACTGGAAGAGATTGTTTCCCTGAAAGCTAAAAGCATTTTTTAGCCACGAAGGCTTCAGATCAATAAATGCTGTAGAAAACTGCATCTTCACCTGCAGTAGCTTATGACAGTCCAGACACCGAAAACAATTTGTCAAGAAGATTTTATCAAATACACAAACGCTAGTGGTTGAATTTTTATGTGAACATTAAATGAGTGAATGTAAAACTGTTGCTTTTCTGTGATGCTGCAAAAAAATTCTTTTGGTTTTTATACAGGAAAAAAAAAAGAAACAAAACAGACTGCCCTTATGTATGGAGGGCAAATTTTTAATCTTTCTGATAATATTGAATAGGAATATTCAAATTTCTGTAAAGATGTGTGATGACTTACATTTCATTGTAAAATATTAGTTAAAGAATGGGTTTACATAAGGACTCCTGTATTTAATATGTCTCCCTGCTAATTTGTAAAGCTCTTTATGAGAAGGGTCAGCAAGATTGCTCTGTAAGGAGAGTGGTGCCTTACAGAATGGTTTGGTCAAGGAGCTCTGGAATGAGTTGTCTTCTCTGCTACCCTTCCAAAAACCACAGACAATTGGGAAGGTCAATAAAAGAAAAGCTTTGTTCTCTAGGTATGTGAGTGTTTACTATTAAAGGATGTTGATGAGTTAAAAAAAAAAAGTTAATGAGTAGTTTAAAAGAAAAAAGCACTTTAAGATGGAATTCTGTTGCAGTTTTACTCATTAAATTTTTTTAACCTTTGGAGACATATTGAATAAAATGTAGTCTCAATCATGTGATCTGCAATCACTTGCTTATGCTTTGAAATTACTGAGAAAGTTGGTATTGGTTGTATATGATGAATAATTCCTTGAGTTGGGGACACTGTTGTGCAGATTTTATAGCAATTTTAACACGGGGAAAGAATGATTTGGCTTTGTTTGTATTTTCACTTGACCAGGCAACGTTTAAAATATCACAGCTCTTTTGCTTTACTCATAAACAACTGGAAACCAGTTGGGATGATTTGAGCACAGTTTTGTTTTCCATGTCAAATGCAGTTCACTGATTTCTGGCTCTGGTTACTAGCTTCTTTTGTGCCAATTAACTCTTCGTCTTTTGTACATTTTGTGTTTGTTGCATTTTCTGCACTGCTTTTTGCCTTTATTTATGGATTCTGCCTTACTTTAAAAAAAAAAATTATATAAACAAACATGCACAGAAATGGGGGACATCTTAAGGAGTGCCTGGGTACCTCCAGAAGAGATGAATTTGCCAAGTTAAAGGCACAACCAGCCAAAAAGTGCCTTTTTTTTTTTTTTCTTTTTACATACTGTTGCTGAAACAAGAAGCAGCAGACAGCTTTTCACTGTTGTGCACTAATATTGAAATTAACCAGTCATTTCACTGTTGGGAGTAAACATCCGATCTGATTTCAGCTGTACAGCTTTATAACTTATTGCGGGTTAAGAGAGCCGTTGTCATAAATTGCGCGTGCAAAGAAGTTAAGGGTGGCATTGTAGTGAATCTCTCACTTTCTTTTTCCAAACAGTGTCTTCATGGACACATGGCGGAGTTAGCATTTTATAAATGTTTCTGATAATGTGCTGGGACATTTTAAGTGTGATGTTTTAAATTAATTTTGAATAAACCATTTCTTACAGATACCCTTTCTTCCTTCCCCCATCCCTAATACTTTCGTTAATGGGTCATAAATCATCACAAGAAGTCGGTACACAGCGGTGATGGTGATGGAGGAAGCTGGTAATATTCCGATGGGTTGGCACCACTTGTCACTTCAGGTTCCTGTTATTTCCTATGGAAACAATGTCCTCGATTACTGCAGGCCCAGAGAAGCATCGCTAAGAGAATTGTGTTGGGATGGCTCATCACCACTGTATACTTGAAACCAATACAAACTTTTTCATGGTTCTGCTCACGCTTGTACAAAGTCAATGGTTATAATTTGCAATAAGATGATACTTGGTCAATTATTTTTGTTTCCAGCTGCTGTCATTTGAACCTGCTGAAGATTATTTTTTGGAAAATAGAGTTCAACAAAACTAGTTTTTGTGTAAATTGTGATGCATTTCTATATGTTGTAATTTTTACTGCCAATCTTTTTGGATGAAAATGTTTTTATACAGCTTACAAAATGTTCAGTGAGGAGCAACCGCAGCCTGCCTGTGGGCATTCGGGGAGATATTGTCCGATTAAATACGTAGACATTTGGCACTGGAAAAATAGGCAGTCTTGATGAACAGTGTTGGGATTCCTGGTCAATGGAATAAAGTCATTCCTTTCACAGAAAACTAGTGTTATCTTTAGATTGCGCATACACTGCTCCGCTGTTGACTTGTTGATCCTCTTATCTTGAAACCTCTTAGGCCAGTCCTGCAGATAACAAGCTCTAAGAGGTTGCCCTGCTTTGCCATTTTGGCTTCTGTCCAGAGTAAATGAAAGCAGCGGAATGGCCCTCGGAGCTGCACCGCTCTGTATCCTTGTACCTTGGTGTGTTCCGGTGCACTGTCACATTTGTATCTGGGGGCAGTTTCTTCTCCTGACCTTAGCAGGATTATTTACCTTGGCTGCACTTGCACTCATGGATTAGACCGGCTTTGTGTGTTGCACAGCAAGATTTGCAGGTGGTGCGGACTTGGATGAATCCTGCCTTTTCTCTCGGTGCCATGTGCAGAAAGCTGGGTGTGCGGCAGTGCCACGGTGCTGATATTCCCCTGCTCACCTGTCTGCTGCCTTTGTACACTGGAGGAGCTACAGCCAGGGCTGTCCTCCTGCCTCTGCCCTCCTGACAGGTCCCTTTGTCCTCTGTTCTAAGGACAAAGACTTTTACCTTTCAAGCACGGCCCTGTGCCCTCCGCTGGCAGTGCCAGTCCCTGGGTATTGCCAGCAGTGTGCTGACCGGGCTGGCTGCAGCGTACCGGGACCAACGCTGCTTTCTCCTGACCGAGAGGCTTTTCTGCCTGCCCGTGTACAAGGTACTAAGCAAGGGCTAATCTTCTCTTAAACCTGGCGGAAGGAAACAATATTATCTGTGCTTGAGCTAAGCTGTATCTGACTTACTGGGCGTGGGGCGTGCTCACACCTGCTGGGAGCCGGTGGATGAGCAGGCGCCAGGATCTTCCCTTCTCGCAGGGAAATGAGCAGAGATGAACACCTGATGCGTGTTTTGAGCGGTTACAGGTTAATAAGTCTACTGAAAAATTACTAGCTGTGTCAAAGCTGTTCAGGAGCTCTTAGGCTAACATCCCTTTTTCTCTCGCCTCCCTTTGTGCAAAATTGAGATGATAGCTGATGAAATTACAGCCTGTGATTATATACATGTTCTGTAAGTGCATGTTTAGATTAGGGTTGGGCTTTTGCCATCTTCAGGTAACAAGTTAGAAATGGTTTAAACCTTTCAAAGTGATGCTTCCTGTGGGGTCTCTGTCTTCTCTTGACAACTTGTCACATCTGTAGGGGGCTTTTTCATGGGAAGCCCAGCATCACTAGCAACAGCAGCAAAAAGCATAAGGGCACGTTCCCCAAAGCTGGATGATGCTTTGCTTCCGTAACTGGAAGCTCTTGTCCTGCACCACTGTTTTAAAAACAAACTTCTCGCAGGTGCATGGGGCAACAAGGCTCAGCCCCTGGTCTCTGCGCCAGTCCCAGAGCTCTGGCCAGCTGTGGGCAAGGGGAGGGAGCCTTGGGGGATGCTGGTGGTCATCCAGGGCCACCTCCTGCCCGAGGCAGGGATCAGAGCTCATGTGGTGGGTAACTAACGAAGCAGAGCTAATTTGGGGGAGCATCATCTCTGCAGGGTGGGTGCCAGCTCCCCCTTCCCGCCTGGTTCCCCGTGGTGATGTGCACGAAGCCAGATGATGGATCGTATCTACTGAGCGCTGGTCTATGAATTTTATTTTACAAACACATTTATAAAATGTTTATTTATAAAATTCCAAATAAATATTTAAGGTACAAATGTAAAAAACAAGTTACTATGAAAGCCTTTCTTCTTTCTTTTTTTTTAAATTACAGCCAGTTCTGTGTGTCTTGGGAAGACCTGAAAAGGGAAACTTAAAGCAACGCATAACACCAGCAGATCATTAACCTTGACTTAACAACAAAAAAAACCACAAACAGTAGCTGACTGTAGCAATTCAGATTAAAATCTAATTAAACAAGCAGACTGTTCAAACTAAAGCCCTTACACTTGCCTAAAAAGTAAAGAACTCTCCTAGGTACATGAGTAGGCAATTATAAAACTGCCCAAAAATGGCTGAACTGTGATTTTTCCAGGTGCTAAGTGGCATTATCTGACATCTAATGAGCAACTAACCAGGAGAGAAAGGAGCAATCCTCACCACAGTATTTTTTGTGGGGCAAAAAAAGCCCCAAAAGGAAAGTGCCCATCCCCACTCCATCTGGGCAGGGCAGCCGTGTCTCTCGCTCAGCCGGTCCCTACAGCCGGCTGCGGCAGCAGATGACGATGACCACAGCCACACTGCTGCCGGGGACACTGGCTGCCACACAGGTGTCATCCACAGCATAGGCTCCCATGGTGCCGGGGCTCTGGGAATGGGCGTTACAGCCCGTCAGCGTCCAGCCATCGTCACAGGTCACCGTCACCTAATGGGGGAGAAGAGGTCATCCTCCATGGGACAGCCCCCAGGGCTCAGGGTGATGTGGCCAGTGTCACCCTGAGCCACTGGACCCCAGCTGGGGAGGGGGTGTCCCGCTACAGGTGGGCAACTGGGGTCACCAGAGAAGGCTGGGATTGGGATGGCCACAAAGAGATACCAAACCCAACCCGACCCCCCACCNAGAATGGTTTGGGTTGGAAGGGACCTTCAAGATCATCCAGGTCCACCCCCCTGCCATGGGCAGGGACACCTCCCACTAGCCCAGGTTGCCCAAAGCCTCATCCAGCCTGGCCTTGAACCCCTCCAGGGATGGGGCATCCACAGCTTCTCTGGGCAACCTGGGCCACTGCCTCACCACCCGAACAGGGAAAAATTTCATACTAATATCTCATATAAATCTCCCCTACTTCACCTTAAAACCGTCACCCCTCATCCTATGTCCCCATCGAGCCCCCTGCACACAGCACAGGTCCCCTTCCCTTTGGCTCAGCACCCACACCCCCCCTCTACCCCAGTTCCCAGAGTTTTTCTGGAAGAAGCCCCCTTGGCCATCAGGGTGTTGGCTCAGGGGTCTGTAACCCGCTGTGTTGGGTGTTACCGGTCAGGACATGGTCCCGCGGGGAGCAGCCGGCCCCCTCGGCTGCGGGGGAGCTGGCGTTGATCCGGCACTCAGCCCGGGGCCACGTGCAGCACCTGGCGATGGCGTAGACGCCCTGGCCGCGGAAAGCGTTGTGTGCCACACACTGCTTCTGCCCGTCCTTGTCCTGCACCCAGGGCAGCACGGTGTCACCAGGGGTGGTCAGAGGCCTGGGGACACCTTTCTGAGGCCAGCGCACACCCCAGGGGCAGGATTCTGTCCCCACGTGCCCCACTGACCTCCATGTGCTCCCCCAGCCGCCGGCCGCTGCAGGAGAAGCTGGAGCAGCTGAGCATCTCCTCGGCACCGGCACAGCGAGCCACGGCCGTGGCGTGCCGGGTGAGCCCCGAGCGTGCTGACCACACCGAGCGGCAGTACAGCTGCGCATCTGCAACGGGAGAGGTGGCATCAGCCAGCTGAGGGGGACACCCACCGCTGCACCCAGAGCCCACGGCACACACCGGGCTGACAGGTCTACCCAGTACCCTCTATGTTCACCGATGGGGCTGACAGGTCTACCCACTTCCCTCTGCATGCAAACGGCCGCGTTCGGGCTCAACCGGCCCCGGCACAGCCTGTGGAGGGACGTGCCCCGCCGACACACCGTGCTGTCACCCAGACGCTTCTTTCCCCGGTTAGGGCAGAGCTCTGCTGGGCTCCCAGCAGGCAGCCAAGGTCCCTACCTGCACCCAGCCGTGCGGGCAGCCCAGCCACGCTGTTGGGTGTCTGGAGCCGCTGCTCCTCGGGGAACCATGCCGGGTCCATGACATTCTTGGTGGCGAAGTGGAGAAGGCGCTGGCGGAGCTCGGCGAGGCTCAGCTGGGGCTCGGCGCTGAGCAGCATGGCGGCAATGCCTGCTGAGAGCCCGGGGAGCTGCGGTGACGATGGGGGCCGCACAGCCGCCTACGCACAACTCCCCTGAGCAACGCGACTCCAGAGAGACACAAGAGGAATTGCTGCAGCCCATCATCCACACACACGGGATGCAGGAGCTGTGTGCAGGCTGCAGCACCCAAACGACCAAAAACTGCGGCACCACAGCACGCAAAACTGTCCCCAGTGCAGGCAGCCCTGATGGCCAGCACCCGCAAATGGAGGGCCAGCCCCACCTGCCACCTCCCAGCCCAGCCCCGCCTGCCACCCCCCATCCCAGCTCGCCTGCCACGTGTGCGGCCGCCTGTGATGTCCCGCTCTGCGCCATGAAGCAGGTGCTGCAGTCGCTGGAGGCACCGATGATGTCGTCCCCCGGGGCGAACAGATCCACGCAGCGGCCAAAGTTGGTGCCCAAGGTGCCGATGGAGGCGGGTTGGTCCTCGCTGTTGGTGGCACCCACCGTGATGACCTTCCAGGGAGGTGACAGAGGGGGGATATGAGTTGGACGGGATGTGCAGCCCCAGCCTGGGGAGGTGGCAGCATGTCCCCACGTATCCCCAAGTCTTGGGGAACCCCCCCAGCCCGTACCTCCGGCTCGGATGCTGGTGAGTACAGGCAGGCATCATCCTTGTAGTTCCCAGCCGCCGCGACCATCACCACCCCCATCTGTGCCATCCGCCGGCAGCCAGCGTTCAGCGCCCGGCTGTAGGCGCCGGCAAAGGGCAGCAGCACCACCGGCAGCGTGTGGGGCTGAGTCTTCAGCCTCGTCTTGACAAACTCCAGGCCTGGGAGGGATGAGATGAGGGACAGGATGCTCACAGGATGGGGCTGAGGCTCCAGGAGGGAGCATGCCCCTCTCTGGGGCGGGGGGTGACTCACCGGCGAGGGTCCCGCTGACAGTGCCCTTCCCCTGGCAGTTCAGCACACGGAGGCTGCGGACGTTGGCACCCGTGGCCACGCCGGCGTCGCGCCCGCTCAGGACCCCGGCCATGTGGGTCCCGTGGCTGTCACACTTGCTGGCCTGGTGCAGACATCACGGTTTTACACCCCAGCCCATGGCATCAAAGCAGGTTTGTGACCCCACAGCATCCTCCCCACCCTATCCCACCCCTTGGGTTTTGCACCAGGTAAATCCTGCTGCAGAATAAATGCTTTAAAATATTTCGGGGTGGGGGGAGACAAAAAAGTCATCCTGTGCAGAAGGTGAAAAGCTGGCAGAAACGATGGGGGATGCAGGCAGCTGTGCTAGTCCCAGGGTCCCCTTTGCAAGCCATGCAAGGCAGCACAAGCACCCACCACAGGGCTCTGGGTGTGGAGTGGACCCCAATTCCCTCTTGCAATGACACCTTGACACATGTCCATGCCCCCCCAGACTGCTTTCTTCAGAAAGGAGCCCTGCCCCGCTCAGCCACAGCCCCAAGTACACCTCGTTGAGGGTCCCGACATCCCCCTGGACCACAGCTCCTGCTGCTGCGTGTCCTACCCAGCATTTTGCCACAAGTCAAGTGTCCCCCTTGTCCTGGGAAGCCCCCTGAGCCTGGCCAGGGTTTGGTGGGTGCAGGGGGATGCTTGTGCAGCACCTTGGGGCTCACCTGCCTGTGGAAGCGGGTGCCATCCTCCTCGGGGATGCTCTCAAAGTCCGTCACAAGCACCCTGCCCTGGATCTCCCTGTGGGTGCTCTGCACGCTGGTGTCCAGCAGGTAAATCTCCGCCAGGTCACCTTTATCTACCGGGGACACCACGGAGGGGGTAAGGCAACCACCACTGTGGTCAGCTTGGAGTCCTGGGGTGCTCCCAAAATGCAGCTCCAGACCCACAGCAACACAGGGCAGAGGGATATCCCTGTCCCCCCAGGATCAGGAGAGGGAACGGGGTCACTGACCCTTTCTCAAACCCCAGTGATCTTCCCCCTGCACCCCAGCGCTTACTGGGAGGTCTGTAGGCGCCCGAGGCGGGCTGCGGCGGCACGATCCTGCCCAGGTTCCAGGGGATGCTCTGGGCGAAGACGTAGGAATCCTCCTCGACATACTCCACGTGCGGCAGCTTCAGCGCCTGTGGGGAGGTGACATGGTGCCCAGCACACTGACAAAGCTCCTGTCCCCTTGGGAATGGGGCTGCCACCCCCTGCCACCGCCCCGCACCACAACCCACCACCCCAGGACATGTCCCCTGCTCCCCGTACTGTGTCCAGGACGTCGCTGCTCATCTTCATGAGGAAGGCGGGCAGGAGGTGGAAGACATGCAGCAGGTCAGTCAGGTACCCGCGACGAGCCGCCCGGGCCTGCAGCCGCCTGGCCGTGCCTCGCACCTCGTCCTCGCCCACGCCTGCCCTCAGCACCACCATGTACTGCCCGGGCAGCCGCCACGACACCTGCAGGGACACCAGGGACACCACGGACACGAGGGACATGAGCACCAGCCTTGGCTTTGGGAGACACACACACATGTGTGCCCCCCCCCCCATTGACCCCCACCATCACGCTCCTCACCTTGGTGGCCCGGTGGAAGGCAGCAGGTCCCGACGGGGTGACCCCGATGGGGACTGTCCCCTCCTCGGCTGCCCCCAGCGCCAGCACCAGCTCCTCCGCCAGCTCCACCGCAGCCCCCGCCGCCACCAGCGCCAGCAGCAGCCCCAGCGCCCGCGGGGACATCCCCCACCGGAACCCACGGGACGAGACGGGGGCTGGGGACACTGAGACCCTGCGCGCCCGCGGAGCCGGAGCGGATCCGGAGCCCACCCGCGGAGCCGAGAAGCCGGAGTGGACCGGGGATCCGGAGCCCACTCGCGGAGCCCGAGAGCCGGAGCGGACCGAGGAGCTGGAGCCCACTCGCGGAGCCAGGGATCCGGAGCCCACTCGCGGAGCTGAGGAGCTGGAGACGACCGAGGATCTGGAGCCCACTCGCGGAGCCGAGGAGCCGGACCGGACCGAGTATCCGGAGCCCACTCGCGGACCCAGGATCCGCAGCCCACCCGCGGAGCGGCTCAGCCGGGCAGTGGGGCGGGGATCACGCCACCTCCGCCGGCCCCATCGGCCCACCCGGCGGGTTAACCATTAACGGGGGGGGAAGTGCTGCAGCCCCGGGGGAAGCGCAGGGGGGGTGCGGGAGCGCTGCCCCCAGCCTCTGCTCGCCGGGGAGCTGGGAATCGCCCCCCGAGCCCCCGCATCTCGGGGAGCCCCGGCACGCAGACGCTGACGGAGTATTTTCAGAAAAGGGCTGAGAGCTTTCATGTGCTTCTGACTGGTTCACTTCTGAGAGAAATTCCCATGAAAGCCTCTAATCCTGTTTAGGCATTTTTTACAGAGTCGTTACACATCCCAGATATTATTTTTCCAGGATACGGTTGGTGCTTTCCCGTGGATCTTCCACCTCTCCCACCCTCAGCTCCGGGATCCCACACTGCCCGGCATCCCTGGTGACCTTCTGCAAACAGCTTCCCTGCTCCCTGCTTCTGAGGGAAATTAGGATTTTTCTTTTTTTATTTTTTTTTTTTTCCCCTAGCTAATTATAGGCTCCTAAGAGCTGATGTGTTTTATATGGATGTGTATGTTATATAGGGATGTGTATGTTCTATATGGATGTGTATGTTCTATAGGGATGTGTATGTTTCATGATGATGTGTATGGTTTATATGGATGTATACATTATATAGGGTTGTATATGTTTTATGCAGATATGTATGTTTTATAATTATGTGTATGGTCTATATGGATGTATATGTCTTATACAGATTATTTTAGATGGATGTGTATGTTTTATAACGATGTCTATAATGTCTATGGTTTATACAGATGTATGTGTTTTATGTGGATGTATATGTTCTATATGGATATATGGGGGGGGGGGGTGAGACTTCTGGTAGGTGCCTGCACCCTGGTTTGGGTAACTGGGGGGACACCAGACCCCACTTGTCACCCATTCTTTGCCACGGTGAGCTGACATCACCCAGTCCCAGCATCCACCAGGCTCCTCATGGGGACAAGTCCCACTCCTGATTTTTGGCTGGGCTTACTGGGGCACCGCAGCACCCTTTCAGGGCAGCCAAGCACTGGGGGACACTGGGGCCACACACACACGACACAGTCTCCCTCTCCCTGTGGATTCACTCGCTTCCTTTTTGCAGGGAGGACAAGCCATATCCAGGGAAAGGTGGGGAGACCCCACAGAGGATGGGGGGAGGACCCCCAGCCCCACGGGCACCCCCACGTGCTGAGCAACGCAGGGAGGCCTTGACATGAACACCCGACCCCAGTGCCTGTGCAGGGGTGTGAGCGATGCCAGCCCTGGAGCTCTCTGGGAGGAGTGGATATCTGCAGAAAGATTTTTTTTTTTTTTTAATTTTAAAAAATATTCAGAAATAAGGAAAAAGCTTGGACTTTGTAGAGAAGAGATTATTTCCCACCCTGGCACACAGGGGAGCCTCCAGCAGCAATCCCTGCTGCTGCTGGCTGTGTCTGAGTCAAGTGAGCTCCTTTTCTTTGGGGGTGCAAAGGATGTCAACAGAGAGAGCAGGAAAAGCAACAGAGAGGACCCCAAAAAGAGGGAAAGAGCCCCTAAATCCCCTGCTGCCCTCCAGCCCTGCAGAGCCGTGGTGGATCTCTGGGGCGATGCTGGCAGAGGGCGGGGTGATGCTGGGCAGGNAAAAAAAAAAAAAGGAAAACAGAAGAATGCGTTTTACCGCGACTCGGTAGGATAGAACTAATCCTGCTAGATCACCCGGAGCCACGGATACACAAATTTTCATTTTGAAAATACACAAATTTTCATTGCACCAGCCGGGAATCGAACCCGGGTCGCAAGAATGGGAATCTTGCATGATACCACTACACCACTGGTGCTCTGTTGTGGCTGTCCCCCGCGCACTATCAACCCCACGCAACGCGACACGCGCGACGATACATCATCCCCCATGCCTCCCCGTGGGCTGCGTGGGCAGCAGCGCGGCCCCGCTCCCCCTCCCAGACCCGCTCCCGCCGCGCGTGGCGGGGCCATGGGCGTCCCACGGCCGCGGGGATCCCGCGGGTGGGGTGGGAGGCGGCGGCGGGCTGCCGGGACGCGGGGACGCGGGGCTGTTAATGCCATGCAGGAATGTCCCGGCTCTCGCAATGTTTAACCTCCGCCGGCGGGTTGGGATGGGGGGGACCCAAATGCAACGGCACAAAGGGCTCCTGGGGAGGGGGGAGGCTCCAGCCCTCGGCTCAGCCCCCTCCTCTGCCCCTGCCCGAATAAAATTATTTTGGAAATTGAATTTATTTTGCCAAAAGTGGCAGTGAGCCCCAGGACACAGAATCACAGAATGGGAATGGCTGGAAGGGACCTTAAAGGCCATCCAGTTCCACCCCCTGCCATGGGCAGGAACACCTCCCACTAGCCCAGGTTGCCCAAAGCCTCATCCAGCCTGGCCTTGAACCCCTCCAGGGATGGGGCATCCACAGCTTCTCTGGGCAACCTGGGCCACTGCCTCACCACCCGCACAGGAAAACATTTCTTCCTAATATCTAATCTAAATCTCCCCTCTTTCAGCTCAAAGCCATTGCCCCTTGTCCTGTCACTCCACCCCCTGATCAGGAGTCCCTCCCCATCTCTCCTGTAGCCCCCTTTCAGCACTGGAAGCTGCTCTGAGGTCTCCTTGGAGCCTTCTCTTCTCCAGGCTGAACAGCCCCAACTCTCCCAGCCTGTCCTCGGACGGGACACAGGAGATGGGCAAAAGCCTTCAGGTCTCTACAAGATTCCTACACTTAACGAGGCAGCGACGGAGAGGGATGTCCTGCCGTGAGCACCCTCTGGAACTCAGTGAGACTCAGTGTCTGAACAGTGTCCCCAGAGCCACCAGGGTCCCCCGGCCACCAGGAAGGACGGGCAGGAGTCACGCAAGTGTAAACACTTGGGTAATGCTTCCTCCTGGACAGCCACTCAGGACCCTGCCAGCAGTATTTACCAAACACCATGTCTCCATTCCCCACCCTCCTGATGGCACTGTTGGCCGTAAACACCCCATGTGCATGGGGTGCTGCCGCCCTTCTCCACTGCTGCCATGACGTGAAGGTCAGCAAAGGGTGCAGGAACGCCAGGAGGGTGACACGGGGACACAAAGCCCCCAGGTAGAGCCATTTCTTGCACCATGCTGGGCTGCACAGCAAAGCCCTCCCTGAGTGGGAGGGGAGCACAGGGAGCATCGCTTCCAGGGCTCCCAGGGGGTGGAACTGGATGATCTCTAAGGTCCCTTCCAACCCAAACCATTCTGTGATCCTGTGATCCACCCCCCTGGGGTGCCAGAGGACAACTTTTCCCCACTTTTGGGCTTGTCAACCCACATAAATGTGCTGGAGAGCCTCCCCAGCCTCCTGGGTTTGTGCTGGGCACACGCAGCATCCAGCCAAAACAGGGTGAGGGACTCTCAGCATCCCCATCCTGTTGGATTCGCTACTGCTTTTGACCTTCCTCCTGAAACCAGCCCAAACCCTGCTGCCAGGGGAGGCTCAGCCCCGCAGATCCCCACGGCCCCAGCAGCCGAAGGGCAGGCAGCGGTCGCAGCTCCTGCTGGTGCTGTGTCTCTGTGTGTTGCAAACAGGCAGCTCAAAAGCTGCTGAGCGGTCCCTGTCGTGATGACAAACCAGGCTTAGCTCCATCAATGTGACTTGAAACAAGCGCTTATTATTCAGAGGGAGTTTGAGGACGGCACGCGCTGCAGCTGATGACACCGAACCAGCGGAGAGAGAAAATGTTGCCCAAAGCCACCACCTTGAGTGGCCCTCAGGAAGCCACATCCGTCACCAGGGTTTTGGCTCAGCTGAGTCCTCCAGCATTGGAAGCTGCTCCTCGTGCAGGAGAGGGGAGACAGCACTGTCTGTCCCCCCATCACGTCTCTCCCAACCTGGGGACACAAAGGCTGCCTGCTGCCGGAGTCTCAGGGTCTAATTTTAATTCCAAGGGGGTTTTGATAAGTGGGAAAAATGCTTTGTGGACATCTCTGCCCTATAAAGCCTGCCTGGGGTGAACACATCGCTACCCACCGAGACGCTGATCCTGTTTCAAGCCGCAGAGCTAATCTCCTTTTCCCTCCCCGAGCACATTATTTAGCCCAAATCCTGCCCAGCCCAGCGTTCACGCTTGTCTGCGCCCACCCAAAGGGCTCCGGCGAGAGGAGCCGTGTCCCCTCCACTGCCAAAATTTGGGAGGTGGCAGTTGTCCCTTCAGGTTTTGGGGGATGGCAGCCCCCTCCCCATGCGGTTGGGTGGGTGTGAGGGGCACAGCATGGCACGGGGGACAGGCAGGAGATGGGGGGGGGGGGGTCCTCCATGCAGCAGGCTCTGCGATTCTGGGTGGGGGGCAGACCCAACCTCTCTCTTCCATCTGTGACATTTGTGTCCCCTTCATGAGACAGGTCCATGCCAAGTGGCCGTTCTCTCCAGAAAATCAGTTTTCAGGCTCAAAAAGGCGGTCACTGTCCTCAAGGAGACTGTCTGGCCCCTCTTGCAGACCATAATATAAGTCATCCTCCTCCCCAACGTCCTTCTGGGGGGATCCGGGGTGCTGGCCCCCCACCAGGGAGCTGGTTGGGGTGCAGCTGGAGTGGGCGGTGGGTGGTGGGTGCTGTCCCCATGGCACAGGGCTGCCGGGCACAGAGCCCTCCAGCGACGGCGTGTCCATGTCCTCCAGGAGCGATGCCAGCGGCGCGTCCCGGGGAGGGCTGTGGGAACAGGGAGGGATGAAAGGTGGGGGTTACACTAAACACAGCTGGACTGGGCTGGGGTTTTCCCTGGAGCCAGCTCAGCCAGTGTCCCATTGTCACCAGTCCCAGCTGTAGCTGCGGTTTGGCAGGGGGGTGCCCAAGCCCTGAGCCCCCAGGATGCATGGTGACCCCCATCACCTGCAAAGCACTTTTGGGATCTCCTGGACCAGTGCATGGGCATCACATGAGGCGTCTGGTTTGAGGGACACATGTTGAGCATCTCATTTCTATCAGAGTCTGGTGAGGAACTTGGGAATTATTCTGGCGAGGGACATGGTTCACGTTTATAAAACGAAATAAAAGCAAAATGCAAATCCCAACCCAAGGCAATCTGGATTTCTTCCTGATTTCACCCTGGCAAATAATTTGGTACTGAGAGATCCCATGGGCTGAGACACTGTCCGGGCTCCAGCGGGGCTGGGGGCTGGTGCTGTGCAAGCCACAAAGACCCCTCTGCCCCCTCTCCCCCTCCCACACTGGGAATCTGACCCCCCCTGTTTCACCCCGCATCCCACCGACGCCACTCCGACCCTGCGGGCACCACATACCAGCTGCCTGCTGCTGTTTCCAGCTGAGATGCTGGCTCTTGGGGGGGGTCTCCAGCACCCCCCAGCTCCCGATGAACCTCTGCTTTTGCCTGCACCTCTGGGGGGGACCCACCATGGGGTCTGGGCTGGGCCATGGGTGGGAGCGGGGCCGAGCCCCCTTCCTGCCGCTGGATCTGCTCATAGGACGGCAGGCTCTTCTCGTAGGGGCTGCTGGCCTCCCGGTTTGGACAGGGCACAATCAAGCTGTGATGGAAAAAGGAACAAGGTGCTGGGCAGGATCCGTACCCCGTGAAGCCAGGGGATGCTCAGGGATGTGCACACGGGGCTTTGTCAGGTGCTTTAGAGGACACACCGCTGCCCACGCCAGTGGGTCCCTGCAGGGGGTCATAGAATCACAGAATGGTTTGGGTTGAAAGGGACCTTAAAGATCATCTCGTTCCACCCCCTGCCATGGGCAGGGACACCTCCCACTAGCCCAGGTTGCCCAAAGCCTCATCCAGCCTGGCCTTGAACTCCTCCAGGGATGGGGCATCCACAGCTTCTCTGGGCACCCTGGGCCACTGCCTCACCCCCCGAACAGGGAAACATTCCTACACCCACAGGATGCCCGCAGGAACGCAGCCGGATGCTTTGCACCCTCCAGCACCACTCCGGATCCGTTCCTGGGGGGCTCAGCCAGCCCTTGCCCCCACCCCAACCCCTGCTTGTCACTTTGTGCTGCAATAGCTGCAGATGTCCCCAGTGCCAGCGCACGGGACACTGCCCTTGTCCCCGGGGGCAGGCAGATAACCGTGTGTACTGATGGAAACACCCCCCAAAAGGAAACCGGCTGCTGGGGCCAGGCGCTGGGACCTACCGGGTGTCCCCGTCCGGCAGCACGGTGGGTTTGTGCTCCAGGAACCGCTCAGCCTCCAGGTCCACGGGGACGAACGTGATCTGGGGGGAAAGGAACACAGAGTCTGGGGGGCTGCACTGGGCATCGCGGGGACCCCCAGCTCTCATCCAAGGTGTCCCTTCAGCTGGGCTTCAGTCATTTCCCGGCACATTTGGATGTCTTGCTTGGAAATATTTTTCGGGGAATCAATAGATTGAATGACCCCAGCACGCCCTGCTCTCAGCACCTCATCTGCAGTGGGGTCATGCGTGTCCCCTAGCCCAGAGGGGGTCCCAGGGCCCCTGGGGGAGGTCAGTGGCCAGAGACAATGCCAAGGGTGCCCTGTCCTTGAGTACAGTGACAAAGCCACCTCTCCCTCCTCGCTGGGGCTGGGCTCGGCTTTGGGGGGAGCTGAGGTCGGCTTCACCCCACTCCCAGGGGACTCAGTTGGTCTCGGGGGTCCCAGCTGGTCCTGGGGTCCTATGCCCTGCCCCACATTTTGGGGTTCAGCCAAGCCATTGACGGGCTGTCCTTCAGGTCCCAGATCCATGGCACAGCCTCTGTCTCCTTGGAAAAAAATAACCCTTTTGTGCCAGCCCCCTCCCGGAGCAGGGACGTGTGGCCACCCCGCCACCCTGGAGGTGCCCTCTGCCAAGGAGACTGGTGGGCGAGGGCTGTGCTGGGGGGGCGATGGGCCACCACTGCCCCTTCTCTGAAGTCCTGGGAGCCCGTGGGTGCAGAGAAGGAGCTGGTTCGGGGGTGTTGCATGGGAGAGATGCCCATGAGCTGATTTCCTTGGGTTTATCCCCCTCTGCCTAGCTGGAAGCAAAGCCCCCAGCTCGGGGAGGTGCAGGGGGGCAGAGGGATGGGGGGCATCCTGCAGTCATCAAAGCTCCCAAACAAGCTCTTCCCCCTCTGGACCCCCTCAGCTGGATTTCCCTTGGGATCTGCTGCTACCCCACCCCATGAATGGGGAAAATGAGGCACAGCCTGAGCCTATACATCCAGCTGAAGGCCCCCAAACCCAGCCGAGCCCTCAAGCCCCCCGAGGCGTGCCGCAGCAGGACAGTCCCTACCTTGGGGTAGCACTGGCACATGCTCCAGATGATGCCGACGGTGACGAGCAGGACACCCAGGGCGCAGAAGGTGATGTAGATCTGGGGTTTTTCCACACTCATGATGAACATCCCCGTCATCACCAGGAAGAAACCCAACATGATGAACCCGTAGCGAAAGGTCTTCTCCTCTGCCATGGGTACCGGGTGGGCTGGAGAGATGCCGGGAAGCCGGTTTCCTGGCAGGCAGCACACCTCCGGGGTAAGACGAGGAGTGGTTTCTGTCTCCGGAGGCTGCCAGGGGCTGGGGATCGGCTGCACGTTGAGCCGGGTCCTGCCCAGGGCTGAGCCAGCCAGTTTGTGACTGGGTTTGTAATGAATGCAAACACCGACCCGCCGTTCACACTCCAGTGAAGCCGCCCCGGCACGTGGCCGGGTAACCTTCCCTGCGGGCACGCGCGGCCGGACCCCACGCCCCGGGATGGGATGGGGAGGGACGGGAGGCACGGCGGAGAGGGGACCCAGAGAGCCACTGGTGCCAACGGGACTTTCCCAGCCTGGGGGACTGGAGCTGGGCTTGGCCATAAATCGGGGCTGGCAGAGCCTCAAAATAAGGGGGACAGCAGGGCACAGTGTTTTCAAAGGCTGCAGCAGGGAAGGAGGGAGTGCTCCGGGGTGTTTCTGGAGGCTGGTGGGTTGGGAATAGCTCCTGCCCTGCTCCGGCTGGGGGGCAGCCGTGGGGCTGCGGAGGGGGGGCTAAACCAGGGAAGGATGGAGCAGGGTCAGTCCACCCAGGGGAGTGAGGACATAGCATCCATGTGCCCTGGGTTTGCTTAAGAGGGAGCTGGGGTGTTAAAAGGTGTCCCCACCCCACATCTGACTTCCAGGCAGTCGTGGTGGCTCTAGGCTTCATTTTGTTCCTGCCCGTGTAGGAGGATGTACACATGGATTATGAAAAATAATCAATTGTATTATCACCAATATGTTATATTTGGCTGTGGCCCTGCGCAGGGGGGTCCAGGGCAGCCCCTTATTCCAATGGGATGGAGCAGGCAGCAGCCCCCAGGCAGTCGGCTTTTCCTCTGGCTGCAAACCCGCCCGTGGTGGGCAGGGAAGGGGTGAGCTGCTCGGGGTGTTTTTTTACAAGATGCTTCCCAAAATGCCAAGTGCGCCTGGATGCCCTGAACGCACACATGAGCCACTGAACATCTCCAAACCCAGTGAAGTGAGGCGTGGGAGGCTGTGTGCGGGGAAAGCAAGGTGGAGGGATGGAGATGCAGCTGGGAGGCACATTGAAGAGGCAGACAAGCGAACAGGGTGGCATGGAGCTGTTTTTTTCTCCGGCCAGATCCCTCGTTCTTTGCTGCAGTTTTTATTTTTATTATCCAGCTCTTGCTTGGAGTGGGCAGCCCCCGGCCTGCCATGAGCTCCCCAGGGTGGGTCAGAGCAGGGAATGCAAAGCATCTGCAACCAGCAGTGGTTTTATTAAAAATACAAAGGTTTTCAAACATGCCAGTCACCCCTGACCCTCCAAACACATCTCCCACAGGACCCACAACCCCGACAGCCCTGGGAAGCCAGACGGACCCTTTCCCCTCCTCGCCCACCCTCCTCTCCCCCCAGCGAAGGAAGGGGCTCAGTTTAAAGCCAAGGGACCGGTCGGCCACCAGCAGAGTCCCAGCCCTGTGCTGCCGCCTGCTCAGACACCCTGGATGCTGATGTTTTCGTAGCTGGGGGGAGGCGTTTCCTGGGGCTCCCCAGGGTGCTGGGTCTCCAGCCAGGACGGACTGGGGCGAAACAAGGCGCTGTCGGAGGAGCTGCGCCGGCGGCCCCCCTGCCAGCTCTCGTCCTCCTCCAGGTAGCGGTACAGGGGCGGCGTGGGCTCCTCCTTCCTCCCTGGGGGCTGGACGTAGGCTGGGGCTCCATGAGCAGGTCTGCAGGTCAGGGCTTCTTCATAGGTGGGGATGGCGCTGGCATCCCAGGCACTGTGAAGGAAGAAGAAACCCAGCAGCAAACCCAGTCAAACAGAGCATCCCAGCACCCATCAAACAGAGCATCCCAGCACCCATCAAACAGAGCATCCCAGCACCCACCAACTGGAGCACACCAGCACTCATCAACTGGAGCATCCCAGTTCCCCACCCACCAGAGCATCCCAGCACCCCAT